>JAGWEN010001589.1:0-22725 GCA_018703685.1 Orius laevigatus
CTCTTTCAGAGTCGTAATTGTGTCATCTAAACGTTTTCAAGAACAATGGCACGTTGACAGACATCCTCCATTTTGTAAACGCCTTTTTAAATAAATTAAACCATTAAACTTCTCAATTAATATTCTAAAAGGTTTTTTTAAATGTTTGATAGATTCGTTTACCTTGTAGAAACGAGTAATATATCAAGTTGTAAATAAAACGTTGAGGAAAAAAGTCTGAGACTTAAAATGCAGTAGAAAGAGCACTAAGTGAGTAAAAAAGGTGGATCATAAAAGCGGAGCGTGAAGGTTCTATGAGTAACTCGTTTAATGATTGGTTGGCATGGTGGTTATTGAGTCATTAACCAATTAAAGCTCCCTTTCAATAAACGCCTTGTCGCATTTCTTTTTCGATCCAGACCTCCATCTCGAATTCTCATTAAAGGCGATAATCGAACGAAAAAATCGATGCTCGAAAATGGACGAAAAAAGAGTGACGGAAGAAGTAGGAATGCAGAAGAGACGCCACCTGTTTGAGTTTCCGGGTTGCAATCGGACCACTCCTCATATTTTATAATTCTCCCCTTTAATGTTGGTAATCTTGTAAAAGTCGGGTCGACGACCCTAACCTACCTTGTTCCCACTTCCCTCTTTTATCCGACAACCTATTACCTATTAGGTGCGTAGCGGGGAACCCTCTTAAATTTATTTCATTTTGAGTGTTTCTCACCCAAAAAAAAAACAGTCAATAACCGCATTTTGGGCCTAATAAAAAAATATAAATTTTCGGTCCGAAAGTAGGGAGAGGGTCCCCCCTTGGATGTGGTCGAAAAAAATGTTTTCAAATCGAAAAACCGACCCCAGATTCGTCTTTCTCATCCAAAAAACAGTCAATGACCACATTTTGGGACTGATCGAAAAATAATTTTTGGTCCGAAAAGTAGGTTTTCAAATCGAGAAACAGTCAGATTCTTGTTTCTCATACTAAAATGGACGAAATCCACTTTTTGGATGAAATCAAAAAATGGAGGTCGAAATCCACTTTTTGGATGAAATCAAAAAATGGAGGTCGAAAAAGTGAACAAGGGTCCCCCCTTTGCATTGTTGAAGGCAAAAAAAAAAAGTTATAGTATCCCGAAACTGACTTCAGATTATTGTTTTTCACCCTATTGATGGTCAAAAACCACATTTTGGGTGAAATAAAAAAATAAAAATTTTCAGGTCGAAAAAGTGTAGAAGGGTCCCCCCTTTGGTGAGGTCGAAAATAATCTTCTTATATCCCGAAACCGACTTCGGATTCTTGTTTTTCACCCCAAAAATGGTCCTAAAACACGTTTTGGGTGAAATCAAAAAATGAAAATTTTCAGGTCGAAAAAGTGAAGAAGGGTCCCCCCTTTGGTGAGGTCGAAAAAAAAATATATATTTTAAATATAGAGAAACCGACCTCAGATTCATATTTCTCACTCAAAAAAACAGTCAATAACCACATTAAAAGCCGGATCAAAAAATAAAAATTTTCTGTCCAAAAGGTAGGAAAAGGGAAACTCAAACATATTCTTCTTCTTTGATTGACTTTTCCTTCCGATTTCAATTCTTTGTCGATCCTCTGGAGGCACTCATCCGAACCGTTAGAAGATCGCGGATTTGGACCACTTCCAGGTTCTAGTTTTTATTGGAAGCCAAACTTTAAATTTATTAATATATTCCATTGAATTATGCTTCAATTATTACTTAAAAACATTTGTTATTAACTTTTAATATACGGCTATCCTATTAAAAGGATGTCGTATCCATATTTAATGGTAAGATAAACTTAACATTTTTATTTCTTCTGGAAAGTCTTCACAGGGATTAATGACATAAAAAAAAAAAAAAAAAAATTCGCGGCTCTGCAGACCTTTCCAAAAACAACTTGGCCAAATTACAGGCACGCATAATTACTACTATTTCTTTGAGACACCATGTGAGGTAGGGATGAGACAAAATCGATGAGAAAGGATCCTTCTGGCGCGGTAAAGTCCTCGGAGTCTGATATATGAAACACGTTTCTCAAGTGATTGCAGCCTATTTGAAATGGCTAAGTGGAGAGGCTAATCTCTCCACCTGCTGATACGGACGCTGGTAATATCTATTTGTCTGACAGACAGATATCTTTCCCTCGCAACTGTCCCGCTTGGAAAGTTGAGAAAAATGTGAGAGGCCCAAAATGTGGTCATTAACTGTTTTATGGGTGAAAAATACGAATTTGAGGTCGTTTTTTCCACAAAATCCCAAGGGAGGACTCCTTCCATACTTTTTGGACCGGAATTTTTCAGTTTTTGATTAGGCCCAAAATGTGGTTATTGGCTCTTTTTTGGGTGAGAAATACGAATCTGACTTCAGATTCTCGACTTGAAAACATTTTTTTCGACCACATCCAAGGGGGGACCCTTTCCCTACTTTTTGGACCGAAAATTTTCATTTTTTGATTAGGCCCAAAATGTGGTTATTGACGGTTTTTTGGGTGAGAAACACGATTCTGAGGTCAGTTTCTCGATCTGAAAACATTTTTTTCGACCACATCCAAGGGGGGACCCTTACCCTACTTTTTGGACCGAAAATTTTCATTTTTTGATTAGGCCCAAAATGTGGTTATTGACTGTTTTTTGGGTGAGAAACACGATTCTGAGGTCAGTTTTTCGATCTGAAAACATTTTTTTCGACCACATCCAAGGGGGGACCCTTACCCTACTTTTCGGACCGAAATTTTTCATTTTTTGATTAGGCCCAAAATGTGGTTATTGACTATTTTTTGGGTGAAAAACACGAATCTGAGGTTGGTTTTTCGATTTGAAAATTTCGACATCTCAACTGTCCCGCTTTGAAGTTGAGAAAAATGCCACATTAATTCTTACTTTTCTTAGATCGGTAAAAGGTTTCTGGCCTTAATTTATGACGCTCGTCTTTTATATTACGTAACGAAAAAAAAAATTGTCTACCAAAACTAAGCTTTTTTTTCCTTTTGATCATTTACTACACATTTATCTTAACTTAGGAATTTTGATTATTTATAGAATGCAAGGAGCGATATAGTAGAAACAATGCCGTTGGATATCTATGGCTGGCTATGCGAACATTAGATCTTAGGTCTAGTTACTCGTCGGATCTTGCCTCATCAGATGATTATCTATTGACAAACATGAAAATACACCTGCGTAGGTTGACCCCATGATCCCTTCCGATCAGATACCTCAACGGCCTCTACTATTCTTTCATCGGGTAGCTCTTATCGGTTTTTCAAAAAAGGGGGCCCAAGGGTGAAGAATTCCTTGACAAATCGTTCGGGATAGTTAAGAGGACGAAATTTTTATCGTTTTGACCGGTTTTGAAATTCGTTCGACAAGCGTAAACTTCAGATTTGTGAAATAATGACGGTCGGATGTTGAATCGGCTCGTTAGCCTACCTCTACCCCATGTCGTTAATAACGGTTTCTTGCATAGACAGAAGAAGATTTAGACAGATCGTTAAAGGATGCTCTTGATTGAATGAAGAGGCACAGCATCATTTCTTCCCTTATCTTTTCTTCGTTCCTGTCGCTAGAAAACGAACATTTTTTGCAGCATCGAAATCTTTAATTACTCCATCAGTGCTTTTTTCATGCATTTTATTGGTCAAGAATAAAAAAAATTTCTTCTTCGTTTACTTTACGCTTTGATTTAGGGAGGCAAAGGTTGAGACAACGGTGAACCTATAGAAAAATCACTTTTGACCTTACAAAAATCTCGATTCACGATTCACTGGAGAGAGAATAAATTTAATTAAAGGGGCGAATACAAGAGGTCAAGTGGAAATATCATATTTTAAAGAAAAAAAGTAAGGTCCTGAAGTGGAAATCCCAAAAAGGAACTTTCTCAAAAAGTGGCGATATGGTGCAAATTTGGTGAAAATCGGTGGTTTTTACCGAGATTGCCAAATTTGGGGCATTAAGGGATGGTTACGGCGGAGCGCTGCCGCCATGATCTTCTAATGTCCTACCCTGTATATGGTGAAGATTTGTTGAAGAGTATCAATATCCTTTTGAGACATTTAAAGATGACGTCTTTGATTCCTAATTTATAAGCGTTCTGCCTCAGCTATTTCCACAACGCCCGAAGTAATTGTTCTTGATAAACTTTGAAGGGTTTCCGACTAAAAAGACCTGACAAACCGGTTTCGGACTTAACATTTCTTAGCATCTATTTAGACAATAACTTGAATTTTACACCCTCGTGAAAGTTGAGAATGCCGGGAGGGACTCAGGGCGATGACATGTCCGAGTACAGCGAACATTCTTATTCTTGAAGGCCTCTCCTGACCACCCCTTTACTTTATTTCATCCTCGATAAAAGGATAATACTGGAAGTCGACCGTAAAATCAGGTTATAACCTTTTATATCCATGCCTCAAAGACTTGCCTTTTTTTTTAATATCCTCCAGTATTCCCGCATTGTATAAACAAAGTATAATTGATGGTATCTAAATAACCGTTAATCTACGAACAAGGCAAAGACGAACACAAGAAAAAGTGCATGTAGCGATGGCATTGCAGTTTGGCCGATTACCTGCGTACATTCTTCGGAATAGCGAGATGTCGAATAATCGTCTTTAGGATAGTATGGACAATTAAAGAACCTCTATATGTTGAGTTTTCTTTGCAGAGTGAAGAGGAAGTGCCCTGATCTTTAGATATAAAAGTGCCAAGTACAATCACGTGAAAAAAAAAAAAGAACTCTGAGGTTCATTCGTTAAGAAAAGTGTTGCCATTTGTTAGCCGAACATCAACAACAGGGGAAGAATAAGCGTGAGTCAGATGGGAAACAAATCGTCGGGAGGCGAGGCAATGAGTTAACACTATTGAGCACTTAGCAGTCCACTTAGACATTCGTTTCTATTAAAGGACGGCGAAGGAGAGGGAAAAGCGACGGGGGGATTAAAAAAAAGAGGCCTCCGCTCAGGACACCAGCCTCCGGGGATATAGAACACATTAAACACTACAATAATTAATATAACTTAGCTCTCTTTAGGTAAATTTTTCGACTTGTCTAGCCCATTTATCCAAAAAACTTAGTGACATGTCTGTAAAAAGTATTGGTCCTGGAGGTTGCCCAGAGATACGAACTTTCTCAAAGGTCTACAGATTTCGGGGGATCCATAAATTTCGGGGGAAATGAATACTTTTTTTTTCTAACATAACATGAATTTGGTGATAATTTTCTAAAAATGGGACTAATTTCACTCAAACACATTATAATTACCTAATTAGTTAATTAATTAATTTTTGAAAAAAAAATTTTTTCAATCATAACATGAATTTGGTGATAATATTCTAAAAATGGGACTAAATTCACTCAAACACATTATAATTACCTAATTAGTTAATCAATTAATTAAATTAATTAATGAAAAAAACTTTTTATTTTCAATCACAACTTGAATTTGGTGATAATTTTATGAAAATAATGCTAATTCTGCTCAAACACATCATAATTACCTAATTAGTTAATTAATTAATTAATTAATTAATGAAAAAAAAATTTCAGTCATAACTTGAATTTGGTGATAATTTTATGAAAATGGGACTAATTTCACTCAAACACATTATAATTACCTAATTAGTTAATTAATTAAATAATTAATTTTTGAAAAACAATTTTTTTTGCAATCATAACTTGAATTTGGTGATAATTTTATGAAAATGGGAAAATTAAGTTAATTATTCATAATTACCTAATTACATAATTAATTACCTAATTAGTTAATGAAATTTAATCGGGATCACGTTAAGATTATGTATTTGGTTCAAATTTCGTGAAGATCGGACCGGTAGAAAGCCCGTAGCACATTTTTGCAAACTTTAGACAGACATATCTCCGCCATTTTGTCGAATTTCAAAAATCGCTCTCGTCACTTTCATGATAACTACGAAAGGAAGATTGTGTGAAAATTTCGTGAAAATCGGATGAAAATTGTGGCCGTGAAGTGTTCCGGAAAAAAAGGCGACGGACGGACGGACGGACGGACCCTTCCCCGAAAACCCGAATCCGACGTTATTACAATAACTACTAATAACTACTATACAATAAATACAATAACTACTAATGACGGCCGGCACCACAAAGTCATGTCCGACAAAGATCAATAGTCAGCTGGAAGACCCTTCCTCAAAAAACCCGATGGTATTACAATAACTTCTCTTTGAGAAAGTTTCACACTTTTCGAAAAAGTTCTTGTTTTTGGGGTTCCACTTCCATTACCAGACCTTTATTACAGGTTCGATTTTAACATAAAATCCATTTTTCATTTATAACGTTTGATGATAAAGAACAGTAAATAAAATGTAATACAATTTTAATTAATTTTTTTTTTTTTTTTTTTTCGAACCAAGTTCGTTGACGTTTTAGTTAAATAAATGTTTAATTCAAGTTTCTACAGAGTAAATTTAAAACCGTTACTGTCCATTTCATATTTACATAAATTATCTTAAGCGATAAACCTCGTTTTTCCGCGGTTCTAATCTGCGGCAGTCTCGTTCCTTGGGGGTCATTATAATTTCATGAAAGTCAAACGATAGAATGCATTCAAAATGAAATGAATCAAAAAGAAAGTGAAAAGTCGATTTATGTATCAAAAAACGTGTTCGTTTTTGACGTTTTGCGTGGAATTGAAAATCAATGGAGAACTGAAAGGCTAATCAAGTACTTTCTTGAGATGGTAACCTGAGAAAGAAATGGTAAAAGATAGGAATATAGGAATCGCTAATCAGAAGCATGTTTCTATCTTATCCTTTTAACTCCATCTCAGACGCGTCGCATTTCTCTCGTTAATTATATTTGAGTGACGGTCGATGCTTTCTCCTCAACCTAATAATTACAATTGAAAATCAGAAAAAGATGATATAAAAAAAATTGAAAAGCTTTGAAGATTTTTTATAAGTGATATGGCTCGATTTCCAAAAGGGACAAAAATTTCAAGGTTTTAAGAGACTATTTTTATTCACAAACCTTAAAATCAACGTTTTAAGAGACAATTTTTCGTCAAAAACCTCAAAATCAACACTTAATTTTTCGTCAAAAACATTAAAATATTTATAAAGCCAAATTTTAGTTTAAAAAACCTCAAAATCAACGTTTTAAGAGATAACTTATAGTCAAAAACCTCAAAATCAACGTTTTAAGAGATAATTGTTAGTCAAAAACCTCAAAATCAACGTTTTAAGAGATAATTTTTAGTCAAGAACTTAGAAATTAACATTTGTAAAGCCAAATTTTAGTCAAAAAACCTAAAAATGAACGTTTTAAAAGAAAACTTTTAGTCAAAAACCTCAAAATCATCATTTATAAAGGCGAATTTTAGACAAAAAAAACCATCAAAATCAACGTTTTTAGAGATAATTATTAGTCGAAATCAACATTTATAAAGCCAAATTTTAGTCAAAAAACCTCAAAATCAACGTTTTAAGAACCTCAAAATTAACAATTATAAAGCCAAATTTTAGTCAAAAAACCTAAAAATGAACGTTTTAAAAGAAAACTTTTAGTCAAAAACCTTAAATCGACATTTATGAAGGCAAATTTTAGACAAAAAACCCCTCAAAATCAACGTTTTTAGAGATAATTTTTAGTCAAAATCAACATTTATAAAGCCAAATTTTAGTCAAAAAACCTCAAAATCAACGTTTTAAGAGATAATTTTTAGTCAAGAACCTCAAAATTAACACTTATAAAGCCAAATTTTAGTCAAAAAACCTAAAAACGAACGTTATAAAAGAAAAATATTGGTCAAAAACCTCAAAATCAACATTTATAAAGGCAAATTTCAGACAAAAAACCTCAAAAACAACGTTTTTAGAGATAATTTTTAGTCAAAAACCTCAAAATCAACATTTATGAAGGCAAATTTTAGTCAAAAACCAACAAAATCAACGTTTTAAGAGATAAGTTTTTTTGTCAAAAACCTCAAAATGTTACATTTATAAAACCAAATTTCCTTCAAAAACCTCACAATGTAACATTCAAAACTTTTGTGGGGGTCTCTGCTTTTCAGTTAGAGACTCATGTTACAATTGCGTGTCTCAAGTTAATAAACAAATGAGTAATTGGGATCGGTCCGGTTGAAACGATAGGCGTTTTCGACCCGTAAAATTCGTTCGCCTCGAATAATAATATTGTAACAGCCAGCGAGGGCCTATAGCGTTGAAATATAATAATTGGTAACATTTTCACGCGTTCCCACTTCACGGGATTCCGGTTTAAAACTGTATTTGTATTCTTCATGTTTCTCCGTCCCTCAGGGTTAATAAATCTCCGAGTGAAATGAACAGGCTGAGTAGAAGATTTTATATTCCTGTTTAATCCTTGGGGGAGACGCGCTTTAAATTAGCGTTCGCCAGAATGTGTAAATAACTACAAATTACATAAATACAACCTGTGCGAACCCTGTTGTCTACCTCGGAAAATTACGAAATTTGCACATGTAAATTGCAATCAGTTAACTCTTTTATAGGCTCACGTCTCACCATAAATCATCGCTCAAATTTTTTTAGGAAATTTTTCCCCTCTTCATTAAGGGCAGGTGATATTTGATCAAAAATTAATTTTTTTTTTAATCTTTTAAAATTATTTAACAATTTCCGCTCATTTTTTCAAGTGGTTTCATATTTTTATTTTGATTTGAAGTATTTTTATTAAAAGAAAAAATATTCTTTCAGGCATATCGCTGCTGTTGATATTAAGAGTGTACTAAAGGCCCCCGGTTTTAGCAATCTCCGAACCTGTATCTCCTGTTGTAGGTACTCAAAATTTTTCTGTGAAAATTTTTTCATTTTTTTATTTTTTATTTTTTTGTTAAATAAATGGCGATCAACTAACGTGCTCCTAAAAAATATTTCGCTAGGAGAAAAAATAGAATAATCTTATTCTCCGATTTGCTCCCGAACTTATGAACCGATTTTCGATTTTTTGGTCTCGTTTTTTCTAATTTTTTTTTTTAAAGATGCTCCTAATGGAGTCGAATTTGATTTTTTATAATTTATACAAGAAATAAAATAAAAAATCTGGAAAAATATTTTTTTTTTTTTTTTTTTTGAGCACATTAGTAGTTCGGCATTTATAAATCAACGAAATTTAAAAAAAAAAATTGTAAAAAAATTTTGAGTAGAACCGGAGATAATCGGAGAATACTAAAACCGGGGCCTTTAGTACACTCTTAACTTCAATCCGCTCTCCTGAAAAGTTCTACTTTCTTCGGGAATTCGTCTCTCCTAAACTAAAAGTTAGACCAAAATGAAAAAAGACTGCATGCCTACTTCCTACACTAATCCGTACCAAGAAATGCACGACTTGAAAGTTTCAAGAAAAATGTCGGTTCTTTTATTCGATGTTTTCGTAATCTTTAAGTCCGCTCTATCGAGGCTTAAGATCCGGGGAACTCGCCTGGGGCGAACCGTGGCGTGGTCTTAATGTGATGAACGGTCTCGGCAGTGGGATAAGCACGGGAGTAGACTTCCGTTCCTCTTGAATTGAATCAATTCCGTTTTGAAAACAATTTAAAACACCTATATAACCTCGTTAACAGGAAAAAACTGGTACCAGCTAGCCAGACTTTTGACCTGAAGAAAAAAAGTATCGAAGTAAACCCCCTTGGATTTCAGCAAGGAATCGTTTGGGATCAATAACTTTTGGATCCGACATACAGGGTGCTCCAGAACGACCCTACATCGTTATTTTATATACAAACCATCCAAGGGGGGTTTACTTCGATACTTTTTTTCTTCAGGTCAAAAGTCTGGCTAGCTGGTACCATCGGTTTGACGATGGAATTCGATTATACGCTCGATTTCAAGTAAATTTTACTTCAAACACTTTTTGGCCTTCTGGAGTTTTGAACACTGTGCCATATGTGGAGCAGCAATTCGTAACTTAAGATCACTTCAAAAATTTGTCCTTGAAAAAGGTTAAAGTTTGAAAATAATTCGTAAAATGAAACGGTTAAAAAATTGTTTGTCCTTTTTAAAAATAATTCGTAAAACAAAACAGTTAAAAAATTGTTTGTCCTTGAAAAAAGGTTAAATTTTGAAAATATTGTAATTCGTAAAACGAAACGGTTAAAAGATGGTTTGACCTTGAAAAAAGGTTAAATTTTGAAAATAATTCGTAAAATGAAACGGTTAAAAGAGTTCATCGTTTATCCTAGATAAAGGTTAAATTTTGAACTTTTAACCGTTTTATTTTACGAATTATTTTCAAAATTTAACCTTTTTTCAAGCTCAAAAGATCTTTTAACCGTTTCGTTTTACGAATTATTTTCAAAATTTAAACTTTTTTCAAGGCCAAACCATCTTTTAACCGTTTCGTTTTACGAATCATTTTCAAAATTTAACCTTTTTTCAAGGACAAACAATCTTTTAACCGTTTCGTTTTACGAATTATTTTCAAAATTTAACCTTTTTTCAAGGCCAAACCATCTTTTAACCGTTTCGTTTTACGAATCATTTTCAAAATTTAACCTTTTTTCAAGGACAAACAATCTTTTAACCGTTTCGTTTTACGAATTATTTTCAAAATTTAACCTTTTTTCAAGGCCAAACGATGAACTCTTTTAACCGTTTGATTTCAAGCTCATGGAAAAGATGGAATTAATTTGATTTTAAAAACCTTATTTTCTAACGTACCTTTCTCACATTTTGCTAAGTGTCTTCGTCTGGTTGAGACATCAAAATGGAATCTGGAAAAAAAGAAGAAAAAAAAAAAGTATAATCAAGGCATTAGACAAAGTGAAAGAATATAAAATCAGGTACGTAGGAGGGACGACCACTATCGAATCTATTCAGTAGGGAATGAAACCACAGAGTTTACCTATTCATGTCAAAACTTAATTTTGACGAGGAAAACCCTAGGACGTTTTTGTACTTAATTTTATTCCAAAAAATTCGATCCTTTTGTGATAGGTATAGGATTTGCATTGTTTTATTCAAATTACGTTTGACAAAACAGGTTGGAATGGGAAGAAAGAGAACTGGAACCGCACCGAGAGTAGGAGGAGGAACAAGTTTGGACGAGTAGCCTTCGGAAGAGCCCGGCGAGGATGCAGCGGATCGGTCCTCCTTTGTGCACCTGCTTCCTCTACTTCCGGAGCATCCTCTCTTACCCGCTAGGTACCCGTCTTTAGGAGCAAGAAAAAAAACGTAGAGGCGACCTAAGGATGGACGTAGAGGACATAAATGAGGTGATTTTCTTGACCTCAAGAGAATCTTATAAAAAATATATTGGCGTTGCAAAATTCAAATCAATATTTTGCAATTGGTTCTTAATTGCTTTAAGACCAGCACCTTAAATAACAATAACAACAATAAATCAGCCCCGTGTGGGACTTTTATAGAGGTTACATAAGATAATGAGAGAGATGATTGATAGATAATTTTTTTTAATGGTTTATAAAAAAAAAATAGGGAAGAGAAAAAAAGAGAGCGGTGAATAAATTAACGTAAATAATCTGACAATGGCCTACCTATGACGTTATCTCATAATTGCCCGCGGCCAAGATCTCCGATATTCAACAGTAGGAAAAGTTGAAACCTAATGCCCAATTATCGGTCTATCTCTCCCTCTTACAACCTACGTATTCGAATTATTTCGCACTTTTTATTTATTTTTTTAAAATGTATTTTTTAAATAATATGCACACCTGATGGACTAAATGTGACGCAAAATGGGTTTAAATATTTGCATGAATTGGAATTTGAAAACCATTCCATGAAGAACACCACCGCAGGATAGGGCATTTAGAGGGGGGTTACGAACGTGGTTCCGCCAAAAAATGGCCGGTAAAAAACCCACTTTTTGAGACATTTTTGGGTTTTCACTTTCATAACAACCAGTCCAGACCTAAATTCAAAATGGTCTCAGGGCTACTTGCGTATTAAAATCTGAAATCACTATTTTAAAGGGAGCGCTTGAAATATGGCGGCTACCTGTCGTGTATCTGATTGTAAATTATAGTAATTGGGTCGGGAAGGGGGTTTCTCCCGGTAGTTCCCCCGCGGGCAACAACTTAACGCATCCTCTTTGTCCTTTTAAAATATTCACGAAATCAAACATTTGATCATTTCTGGTCACGAGCTTTTAAAAGCCCAAGTTCTACTTTAAAATGTTAAACAATCGATTTGAATTTTTCAGTGAGAATAAACCCAATTTCCATATCTGACGTTTAAAAAAACTCAAATGCCACTTTGAACAAAAAATACGGAGACGAAGAGATATAAATTCTTGAATAATATTTCACTAGGGCTGATTAAAGGACGTCGCGAATATCCAAGCCCAGATAGCGATCTTTAAATAAAAACAACATGGACAGAAGAAAAAATAATAAAAGAAACTTAAATGAATAAAATGAAGATTTGATGAAAAGAGAGAGATAGAGGCTCGTCCCTGGCTGGTTTATTCCTAGTACATCTCTTAGAATAAACAAGTCGAACTAGAAATAAGTCTGGACGGGGAGTCGAAGCGATAAATTGCAAAATATAAAGTATGTAAGTCCAACCAGTCTTCAAGCAAAGTCTCCCAAGATATCGGAGCATCGAATAACGGGGCGAAAAATATTAAGTAGCGTACTTTCGAGCCTTGACAGTTATTCGCGAAGAATAGAAGAAAAAAAAAATATAATATTAAAATTAGAAATAATTATTATGCATGAAGGCTCGGGATCAATAACCTGACAATATTAAAAATATGATTCAAGTTTACCCACTCGCTGAGCTACATATTTTATGTCTGAAAATGTTTTAAAATCAAGAGGTTTTAATTTATCGCGTTGGACACAATTTGGAAAGTTTCAGCTATTCATGGTCTACCAGGTCTACCCGGTAGATTTTCCCGCCAAAAGTTGCACTGTTATAATGAAGTCAGGTACAGATTTTGATATCTAGTGTGAAACTTGTTAACTACTCCTCTAGGATATGCATATTTACAGGGTTATAATCGGTCCTCTTGGCGTCATTAAACGGTGGCCCTCGTCACAAAAGGCTTTTTCCTTCTGATGAATGAAGAAGTGGTTTGAGCCATAATTAGCGGCCGGGTAGGCGACACCTCTCTTCCCTCCTAATGGCAAATTGAATACTAGTTTCAGCACAAAACTACCCACTCCCGTACATTCACCTGTCCCACTAATCTCTTCGCATACCAGACCTTAAAACAACCTCTTTACAAAATATGTTCGTTTAACATTTTTTTCTTCTCATTCTTTACCTCTAATTGATCATTTTAAAATTGTGCAAGCACTTGGTCTAAAAATCGAACTCAATATTGTCAGCAAAATCAATTGATTTTGAGGTTTTTGACGAAAAACTGTCTTAAAATGTGTGTTTTTGACAACTAAAAAATTTTGGTATTTTTGCAGAAAATTGTCTTCATTATGGGGAATTTCGGTTTTTTTCCTCTTTCTTTCTTTTTTCTTTTCTTTTCCGACTGTATTATGAAAAGCAAACAATATGACTCATGGGCGATGGCTGCCAAACTCGGGGGCTTCCCCAAGGAACGTTGACAGTTAAACGACGAGCTGAACAAGATGGTCCAGCCTTGGCAAGGACACTTTCGTTTTCTCGCTTGGTGACTTCTTCGCATAATAACAATCCAAAAGTTTAATTGCTGTAATACCTATACAATTCTATACTATAGCCCCGCCAAGCAAAATCCAATTTTGCTGTCATTTTTAGTTTTTCTTCGACTTTCAGAATCGATGGCTATCTTGTAGAAAATGTAGAACGTCTCTTCCCGAGCTAAAAGCTAAAGGATCGTCAAAATACTAGATTTTATCTCTTTCCGCGCTTGCAAATACTTTACAGTCAGGTCATATGTACAATGAGCAAAAGATATATTGGAAACCCTTGGGAACACCAATGCGACTATGCGACAAAAGTGGAATGATTTGTCTAATTTTCTTTTAAGGATGAAAGTGATCATTTTAGGTAACGAAGTGAGGGGATTGAAACGGAAATTCTAGAGTTGCATCATCTTTTGTGGACAATCTCAGCACCCTACGTAATCCCTTATTTCCAGTATGATTTAAAGCCTTTTAGGACACGTCAGGCCATTATTGAGATAACTAATTCACTATCCTTAGGTTTTAGACAGGATTTTTACATTATGGCTAGCTCGTGAGTGAGTGGGCACAGGGCTTTCACAAAATTTGTTTTCTATAGAAAATATCGAGAGTTCAGGGAAAGTCATAAAACGACGAACTCGAAATTCACTTAAAGCCATATGATCCTGCCAATGGTTGAGATGCAGCAATCACGAATGCCATAACCTTTTTTTTTTTTTTTCTTTCAACCTCACCAAAGGGGCCCTTCTTCACTTTTTCGACCTGAAAATTTTCATTTTTGATTTCATCCAAAATGTGTTTTTGTGACCATTTTAAGGGTGAAAAATAAGAATCTGAAGTCGATTTTGGGATATAAAAAATTTTTTTTTACCTCACCAAAGGGGACCCTTCTTTACTTTTTCGATCTGAAAATTTTTATTTTTGATTTCAGCCAAAATGTGTTTTTTGACCATTTTTAAGATGAAAAACAAGAATCTGAAGTCGATTTTGGGATATAAAAACATTTTTTTCGACCTCACCAAAGACTTCACTTTTTTGACCTGAAAATTTTCATTTTTGATTTCAGCCAAAATTGGTTTTTGTGACCATTTTAAGGGTGAAAAACAAGAATGTGAAGTCAGTTTTGGGAAATAAAAAAAAAATTTTTGACCTCACCAAAGGGGGGACCTTTCTTCACTTTTTCGACCTGAAAATTGCGTTTTTTGAATTTTTGATTTCAGATAAAATGTGTTTTTTGACCATTTTTAAAATGAAAAACAAGAATCTGAAGTCGATTTTGGGATATAAAAAAAGTTTTTTTGACCTCACCAAAGGGGGGGGCCCAACTTTCTTCACTTTTTCGACCTGAAAATTTTCATTTTTGATTTCAGCCAAAATGTGTTTTTTGACCATTTTTAAGATGAAAAACAAGAATCTGAAGTCAATTTTGGGATATAAAAAAATTTTTTTTTTTTTACCTCCGACCTGAAAATTTTCATTTTTTATTTCATCCAAAATGTGTTTTTTTTGACCATTTTAAGGGTGAAAAACAAGAATCTGAACCTCACCAAAGGGGGGACCCATCTTCACTTTTTCGTCTTGAAAATTTTCATTTTTGATTTCAGCCAAAATTGGTTTTTGTGACCATTTTAAGGGTGAAAAACAAGAATGTGAAGTCAGTTTTGGGAAATAAAAAAAAAATTTTTGACCTACCAAAGGGGGGACCTTTCTTCACTTTTTCGACCTGAAAATTGCGTTTTTTGAATTTTTGATTTCAGATAAAATGTGTTTTTTGACCATTTTTAAAATGAAAAACAAGAATCTGAAGTCGATTTTGGGATATAAAAAAAGTTTTTTTGACCTCACCAAAGGGGGGGGCCCAACTTTCTTCACTTTTTCGACCTGAAAATTTTCATTTTTGATTTCAGCCAAAATGTGTTTTTTGACCATTTTTAAGATGAAAAACAAGAATCTGAAGTCAATTTTGGGATATAAAAAAATTTTTTTTTTTTTACCTCCGACCTGAAAATTTTCATTTTTTATTTCATCCAAAATGTGTTTTTTTTGACCATTTTAAGGGTGAAAAACAAGAATCTGAACCTCACCAAAGGGGGGACCCATCTTCACTTTTTCGTCTTGAAAATTTTCATTTTTGATTTCAGCCAAAATGTGTTTTTTGACCATTTTTAAGATGAAAAACAAGAATCTGAAGTCGATTTTGCGATATAAAAACATTTTTTTCGACCTCACCAAAGGGGGGACCTTTCTTCACTTTTTCGACCTGAAAATTTTCATTTTTTGATTTCAGCCAAAATGTGTTTTTTGACCATTTTAAGGGTGAAAAGCAAGAATCTGAGGTCGGTTTCGTGATGTAAAAACATTTTTTTCGACCTCACCAAAGGGGGGACCCTTTATCACTTTTTCGACCTGAAAATTTTTATTTTTGATTTCAGCCAAAATGTGTTTTTTTGACCATTTTAAGGGTGAAAAACAAGAATCTGAGGTCGATTTCGGGATATAAAATTTTTTTTTGACCTCACCAAAGGGGGGACCCTTCTCCACTTTTTCGTCCTGAAAATTTTTATATTTTGATGTCACCCAAAATGTGTTTTTTGACCATTTTTAAGGCGAAAAACAAGAATATGAAGTCCATTTTGGGATATAAAAACATTTTTTTCGACCTCACCAAATCATCCGCAAAAACGACACCATTTGAAGTCTATTTGTCAGGAACGTGGACGTAAATTTCTCCAAGGTAGCTCTAAGTATGTGAAAAGGTGTCGTAAAGGAGAGAGATAGAAAAGAAGAAGAAAAAAACGCGTTGTAGTACTCGAAAGGTACAAAGCTTGGCTACTAAAGTATCTTTTTTAAGGTTCGATAACGCGATTTAACAAGTGTGCGTGTATGTAGGCGGGAATTCGCAGTGTTTTAAACATTAAGGCGAGTGACCTCAAACGTTTCTAAACGAATATGTACATAAAATAGGATTAAGCTAATGCAAATGTGATGTGGAAATGACCAAATAAAGTAATATTAAAATGCCAGGACCAGTTATTTACGTGGCCGTATACACGTCGTTTATATCAAACAATTTTTTTTCTATCCTTTCTCGTTTTTTTTATAAACGACGTTCCTTAATAAATCAACCAGATTGGTAGTCTGAAAAAATGCCTATTTGCTTGGTTAAATATAAAAATGATGACTTGATGACCACAAATAAACCTCTTTAGGTAAACAATTGCTTTCATGATCGAAAAATTGAAAATCAATAAGAAAATATTATCAAAATGCTATGTTGTTTTCGATAGACGATCGACACAGTATGGAGTGGAGACTTTTTTTTGCTTCTATTCGAAATATGTGTTATAGGAGCCCCCTTGCCTCACCCCCCTGGTGATAGGAGGGGGGACTACCCCCACGGTCACCCATCCACATCCTAACCACGGCCGACAATGCTTAACTTCGGTCATCAAACCGGTGCTTTATTGCTAGCAGGAGTGAAGAAGTGGGTTTTGTTGAACACCAAATTCTGCACCTGCAGCATCAATGGTACACGCGATAAAACATCGAACCTATTTGCCCAGTGATAATTGTGCTGCCTTTTGAGTCGAGAATTTGTCGTTCTGATACTGAAATATTGCTCACCTTCCTTTTTTTGAGCATGCTTTTTGCATCCCGATGTACCGTAAGAATTTGGTGAAAATCAAACAATCAGAATTTGGTGAAAATCGAACCACCAGAATTTGGTGAAAATCGAACAACCAGAATTCGGCGAAAATCGAACAACCAGAATTCGGCGAAAATCAAACAATCGGAATTTGGTGAAAATCAAACAATCGGAATTTGGTGAAAATCAGACAATCGGAATTTGGTTAAAATCAAACAATCCGAATTTGGTGAAAATCAGACAATCGGAATTTGGTTAAAATCAAACAATCCGAATTTGGTGAAAATCAAACAATCAGAATTTGGTGAAAATCAACATTGAGAATTTTTAAAAAAATCAAAAAACCAGAATTTGGTGAAAATCAAACTCTCGGAATTTGGTTAAAATCAAAGAATCAAAATTAGGTGAAAATCAACATTGAGAATTTGGTTTAAAACAGAATTTGGTGAAAACCAAACTATCAGAATTTGATGAAAGTCAACAATCAGAAGTAGGCGAAAATTAAACAATCAGAATTTGGCGAAAATCAAACAATTAGAATTTGGTGAAAATCAAAACGATCAGAATTTGGTGAAAATCAAAACAATCGGAATTTGGTGAAAATCAAATAATCAGAATTTGGCAAAAATCTATCATGAATAAATGGTGAAAATCAACCTTTAATAAATGGTGAAAATCAAACAATCAGAATTTGGCGAAAATCAAACAATCGGAATTTGGTGAAAATCAAACCATCAGAATTTGGCGAAAATCAACCTTGAATAAATGGTGAAAATCAACCTTGAATAAATTGCTCACCTTCCTTTTTATTGAGCATGCTTTTTGCATCCCGACGTTCCAAACTTCGATGTCCAGGTCAGAATTTTTCGTGCATCCACCGAACTCAAAACTGAAAAATTTCTTTTCTATCCCTTGATAAATGTTTACCGTATTTCTGCTGTATACAAGAATATATCGCGTGACCTCTACGACCTTTTCTGGCTCTTTGGACAGCTACACTAGCGGGAATGCTATATCAATAAATTTACTCTTTAATTTTTCCACAAGTCTTGTTTTATTACTTTAGGAATATTGTAATAAAATAGATAATCTCTTGATATTAAAGGAGTGATTAATGGTTGGGAAAAAACAAGATTCACAGACATCAGGATAACCAGATCGTTATTAACTTAAAGAATTTGTCAAAATGGAGATTTACTTCCTAGGTATTTGGTTCAAAAGGTAACCATTTTTATGGAAGTCCCTTTTTGGTATAATACGGACATTAAAAAAAGTCTTAACCGCAAAAGACATTTTGAAAATGGCTTTTTATGAAGTTTCCTTTTTTCGGTGCCGCTTTTGTTTCCGCGTTACGAGCGACAATGACACGAAATATGCCTCATTACGTATAATTGAATCTTGGAGGGGTTTCGCCATTAAATTATAATAGGGATCGTTATCCCCGATGACTCTTCCAACGTCAGAGCTTTTTCAACACTTGGTTTAAAAGGAAGGCGATGTCACAGAGCCTCCCTCTCCTTTCGCCACAATAAAAATAGCCATTATCATAATAGAATGTATCGAAATCTTGAGACGTACTTTTCCCTTATTTAAACGGGAAAAGAGTGAAAAGGGTGGCAGTTTGAAAAGCGTCAAAATAATGAGTTCCCAAGCCCCCCTTTACGTACAAGTGAAACTTTGTGTTACGCAGACAAAGTTCAATCCATCAATTTACGTTCCGTTCTATCGTGCCCACATACAACTGTTCAAAACTAGCTTGGCGATAAATCACACGATGCCGTCTTTTAAACCATTTAGACTTTCCATTACGGAAATTCTCTTTTTTTTTTTCTTAACGCCCGATAAGTGCGAATCCGAGCCTTCAAAATCGATCCACCTGATTTACGACCTCTTTGTGGTGCTTGGAACTTGTGAAAAAGGCCGTGATAATCAGGACATTAATTTTCATTAAAAACACTTCGAAAAACGGATTTTGGAAAGATGAAGGATCTGAAGGGAGCGCGACGAGTGACCTTTCCTTGTCACCGCTCAGACATGAGAACGATCGAATTCATTAGATAGACGATCACTGAATAATTTATCATGATCAACACGAAATTATCGGGCTTGATTCTCCGGAGATGTCAATTGAAAGTGAAAGGATTATGAAATAATTGAACAGACAGTAGGAATGCTAGGAGCGATTGGTCCCTTTTCCTTTTTAAAATGTCGAAAAAAAGTGAAAAAGCCGCAATGGGGAGGTCGAAAAAAATGTTTTTACATCACGAAACCGACATTAGATTCTTGTTTTTCACCCTGAAAATTGTCAAAAACAACATTTTAGGTGACATCAAAATATAAAAATTTTCAGGTCGAAAAAGTGAAGAAGGGTCCCCCCTTTGGTGAGGTCGAAACAAATGTTTTTATATCCCAAAACTGACTTTGGATTCTTGTTTTTCACCCTTAAAATGGTCAAAAGAACACATTTTGGCTGAAATTAAAAATGAAAATTTTCAGGTCCCTCGGATGGCGACACCACAACAAGTCTTGGAATTTTCGTTATATTGTTTTGGTCCTTGATAAGTCCTAAACTAAGCGTTTTATGACAAAACCCACTCTATTCAATATTGTAGGCATACAATTTTCAACAATTTATAACTTAATAAATGTTCCCGTAACCTTACTGCTTATCGAGATACGCCCTATCAAAGTTTGAGAATTTCAAAAAACAGATGGTTTAGGCCCTCTGACAGATGGTATTTTAAATACTAATTTTTGGGTCATATCTGACATAAGAAGACATAAAAATCATCGTCAGCCATTTGAAAGTGGTTGAGAAGGGGTGGCAGACGGCCAGCGTCAGGCTGACGGTGGTTTGATTCCACTTTAGTAAGTTTACGGGAGAACGCCAAGTCCCAGCAAGTCCGTACGGGACTCATTTTAAAGGTAATTTAATTACTAAGGACGAATACTAAGAGTCAAATTTCGCTATCGTTTATGGTTTGGAAGTGGTAAGGCTTTGAACTTTGAAAAATTTCCAATATTTTCACAATGTGTCATACATTTAGTGGTGCTACGGGAGAACGCTGAGTCCTAGCAAGTCCGGATTAGTCTCATTTTAAAGGTAATTTCATTGCTAAGGACGGATACTAAGAGTCAAATTTCGCTATCATTTGTGGTTTGGAAGCAGTCAGCGATTTAGTGAAACGAGAAATTCGCGATCTAGACAAAGTAATTTATGTTTTTGTTGACCATTTCGAAACCATAAAAGATAGAGAAATTCGACCGTTAGTATTCATCCTTAGTAATTAAATTACCTTTAAAATGAGACTAATCCGGACTTGCTGGGACTTGGCGTTCTCCCGTAAAGCTTACTAAAGTGGAAATCAAACCACCGTCAGCCTGACGCTGGCCGTCTGCCACCCCTTCTCAACCACTTTCAAATGGCTGACGATGATTTTTATGTCTTCTTATGTCAGATATGACCAAAAATTAGTATTTAAAATACCATCTGTCAGAGGGCCTAAACCATCTGTTTTTGAAATTCTCAAACTTGATAGGCGTATCTCGATAAGCAGTAAGGTTACGGGAAAATTTATTAAGTTATAAATTGTTGAAAAATTGTATGCCCTACAATATTGAATAGAGTGTGTTTGTCATAAAACGCTTAGTTTAGGACTTATAGGCAAAAAACCGAAAATCAGCTTGGTTTTTCGCCCCTCCTGAGGGTAGCACGGTTTCTCGAGTTCGAAAAATTAAGAGAGTCATCCCACCATAGCCCCGAACAAACTGTAAAAGTGTCGTTAAGTCCCCAATTTCTTCCAGCAGACCCCCTTTTTTTTGCTCTGGCGACTGGACTAATAAGAAAACTACGGTTAAAAAGCGGTTTTGTGGTTGAATTTTTATTTCTGTTTATTTTTGAGGATCGACACTTCTAAAGGGTTCCCCCTTCTTTTCTTTTCGAGTATGTGGCGAAGGAAAAGAGTGAGGAGGGCCACTTAATTGGTAGAAAAGGTTTTCAACCTCGCCCTTCAAACTTAAAAGGGACCCCATGGGATGGGGAAAAACTAAATAGACTAATTTGCACCTCTTCACAATCTAACAAAAGCAAAAGTTTTTTTTCCTGCTAAGTAGGTATGTACACAATCAACAATTTTTGTTAAAATATTTGAATTCTTTACGTTTATTTTTAAAGGATTTCATAAGTTTTGTAGCTTGAAAGTGATGGCAGTACCCATCATGCATTGTGTTAGTATGTACCCAATTTAGGATTTTCATAATATCTCGTACATTTCGCCATATTTGGAACCTTTTTGACCAGAAAAAAAAAACCCTTTTCTGCGATATTTTGACCCTTTTTTAAACAAGAAAAGACCATTTTCAGCCAGATTTTGAACCTTTTAGAAAAAAAAGACACTTTTCAGAGAAATTTTGACCCTTTTTTGAAAAACCTGATTTTTTGAAGACCTGATTTTGATCATATTTGACAAGAAAAGATCCTTTTCAGCTTGATTTTGAATCTTTTTGATAAAAAAAAGACACTTTTTGGCCTGATTTTGTACCTTTTTTTTAAACAAGAAAATACCCTTTTTAGCCAAATTGTGAACCTGTTTGACAAAAAAAATACATTCAGCCTGATTTGGAACCTTTTTTGGACAATAAAATACCTTTTTCAGGCTGATTTTGAACCTTTTTTTGTAAAAGAAAATACGTACCTTTTTTTAGCCAAATTGTGAACCTTTTTGGGGGATTTTTTTGGCCTGATTTTGAATCTGTGTAATTTGGGGCAAAAATCACAAAATACAGCATTAAAAGGGTCTGGGAGGTCGTGAAATAGGCAGTAAAATGCTCAAAATAAACCTAAAAAGATCAAAATTGAACAAAAAAGTCGCAAATAGTCAAAACTTGTGGCTCAAAATCAAGCTTAAATAAATGGTCGTCTGATTGATATAAACCTAAAATAGTTTACCTATTTCTTATACTTTTAAGTCATAAGTTGAAGTCACAGAGTTTCAAAAATTTTCCAAATAAACCAAAATTTGTTGGTATACAACACAAGGGTCTTTTCTTGTCAAAAAAGGGTCAAAATTCAAGCAAAATGGTCAAAAAACACATTTTTGGTTCAATCAAAAATGAAATTTTCTGGTCCGAAAAAAGTGAAGAAGGGTCCTCCCACCCCGCACCTTATTGGTGCGGGTTGAAAACAAATGGTTATTATTAACAAGGTACATCACGAAGACCGACGATATAGATTTCCTTGTTTTTCGCAGACCCTTAAAAACACCTTTTCTTGTCAAAAATGTTCAAAATCTGCCTGAAATTGTCAAAAGCTATCAAATCATACTAAAAAGTGTCCTTTTTGGTAAAAAAAAAATTCAAATACCCAGGCTGAAAGTGTATTAATTCATTGTCAAAATGCATCAAAATCACTCCCTGAAAAAAGAATCCTGTTCCTAGTCAAAACATAGGGTCGAACATCCCGGCTGAAACCTTTTTTTTGACAAGA
>JAGWEN010000159.1:0-132500 GCA_018703685.1 Orius laevigatus
TCCCTTTCCGCCCTCCACCTTCCCCTTCCACCTTCCCCTTCCTCCCTCCACCTTCCCCTTCCTCCCTCCACCTTCCCCTTCCTCCCTCCACCTTCCCCTTCCACCTTCCCCTTCCTCCCTCCACCTTCCCCTTCAGCTCTACCATCCCCTTCCTTCCTCCACCTACCCCTTCCTCCCTCTACCTTCCTCCTCCCCCTCCACCGTTTCCCACCTCCCCCCCTCTACCATCACCCTCCTCCCAACACCTCCCCTCTCCTCCCAGCACCTCTTCCTTCCTCCACCATCCCCCTACTCCCACCACCTTCCAACTCCCTTCATAATGAACAGGATGTTTTTGTCCCTACTTTGTTTCAAACAATACAATAGAAACGTTTAAAACGTAGCGCTTTTTGTTATTTTTCTGAATTCGGAAACGATTTTATAAATTCCGGAAATGTGAAAGTAAAATTCATCGGAGCGTCAAAATAAAAGAGCCGTACGGGTTGAAGGGGAACGTTTTGAAAAATTCATGTACAAAATGCTAATTTCATTACAATAATTAACCGTCCGTCCTCGTAAAAGTCTATTTCCTCCTGATTAATATGTTAAGTGGGGTCCCAGAGTGCACCCCCCCTTTTTTCACTCTTTTTTCCCACTGTGACGTAACGGCTTTGTTTTTACGTCCACCGAAATTTTTGTGATTTCAGAAAAACTGGCAGGTGTGTGCTCAAAAAGAGCATTTTGTGTAATTATTACGGACACGATTGTTTATAACGTCTCAGTTCCCTAGTTTTTGACTTCCTGGACAGAAAAGAGTAAAAAAAAATCCTTATCTTTATTCTCATTAAACGTAAACGAATGTTCAAAGTCCCGGTTTGTTAAGTCATAAAAAAAAAATTGGTGGGGACCACGAAAATGTTATAATTTGCCCATAAAAAAAACCTTTTTTGTTCACTCACTTTTAGACCTAATTAATCTCGAATACAAAAGACCATAAAAAGTTATTGGATTTGACCTGCTTTTTTGATTATAGATTAACTATTGAGTTTCTTGATGAAAAAATAAATTTTCACTACCACTCCAGTCATATTCATGTTCTAAACGTGGCGCTGTATTCCTTCTCTACATTTTTTAAGATAGACCCTCAAAAATTGAATATTTTTTAAGTTTGATCATAAAAAATCTACCTAAAAAAAGCGAGTAGTCTTCGAGTTAGACCATTAAAAAGTGAATTTTCTATTATTTAGACCCTCAAAAAGTGGATATTTTTCTAGTTAGACTCTCAAAAGTGAGTATTCTTCCTGTTAGACCCTCAAAAAGTGAGTATTCTTCCAGTAAGACCCTCAAAAAGTGAGTATTCTTCAAGTTAGACCCTCAAAAAGTGAGTATTCTTCCAGTTAGACCCTCAAAAGATGAGTATGTATTCTTCAAGTTAGACCCTCAAAAAGTTAGTATTCTTCAAGTTAGACCCTCAATAAGTGAGTATTCTCGATTTTGCACCCTCAAAAATTGATAAATTTTGTGACTTAAAAAAAAGTTTGTAATTTCATTTTGTGTTTCCGAAAAAATTGGACAAAAATCAAACCCCCTGGCATTGACACTATTTTAATAAACTTTCAAATCTTATCTTTTCGATCAAACAAAAGGGACCGTTTGACGCCATTAAGCACTTCACTAATTACGCCATATGTCTTTCCGTTTTGGACCTCTTTTTATTTCCGCCTCGACAAAACGATCTGATAACAGTTTACAATCAGAAAACAAGTAAATGTTCAACAAAAAATTATGTGGGAAACAATTTTTAGTTTGGTTTGGTAAAAGTGGTATGGCTGGATCCACAAAGTGTGTATTTTTTAAGTGCGACTACTAAAAAGTAAGTATTCTTAAAGTCAGAACCTCAAAACAGTGAGTATTTTCAAGTTAGACCCTCAAAAAGTGGATATTTTTCAAGTTAGACCCTCAAAAAGTGGATATTCTTCAAGTTAGAGCCTCAAAAAGTGAGCATTTTTCAAGTTACAGCCTCAAAAAGTGAGTATTCTTCAAGTTAGAGCCTCGAAAAGTGGATATTCTTCAAGTTAGAGCCTCAAAAAGTGAGCATTTTTCAAGTTAGAGCCTCAAAAAGTGAGCATTATTTGAGTTAGACCCTATAAAAGTGATCATTCTTCAAGTTAGAGCCTCAAAAAGTGTGCATTCTTCCAGTTAGACGCTCAAAAAATGATTATTCTTCAAGTTAAAACATCAAAAAGTGGTGTTTTAAATCAATTTTTTATTTCGCAATATCCAGTTTCGTCAAAGCGTTGGAACAAAAGCTCGAAAGTTTTCCGGTTAATTATTAAATAATTTTTTTTTCACTCTTACTTTCCATTTTAGATAAAAAGATAAAGACGGTTTAGTGTGGCTGAGGCGCGTTAAAAAAAACCAGAGCATGAAAAAAAATTAGGCAACCTGTGACTTCCTTGTCGGGCCCAATCCAGTGACGCATACGGAAAACGACTCATTAGCGTTTTTATAAAAATTGAAATAATGAAAAATGATGGAGCCCGGGGATGGAAACGCGTTGTTTGTGAGACCATTACCGGGAGAGCGTATAGAAAAATGATTGATACTGGGTGGGACCTCTTCTGTTTATAATTACAGAAAGGTTAGCGGCTCCTTTGACGATCCTAATGTCATTATTACTACTTGATTCTCGGTCAATCAAGTCCCGATTGTCAAGATACGTTTCTCATCGCCGCCATTTTTATAATTAACAGTGGCGCTCATCAAACTTTTTTTCTTTCCTCAATTTTGTTGTTTTTGTAGTTTGCTGTTCAGTTCTTGTTGACCGTATCTCCCAAACGGCTCGACCGATTTTGACTTTTTAAACCGTAAATTGAAGCTAGATAACTGCTCTACAACTTTATTTTATAGGACTTTTCTCGTGGGATGAATATTTTAGCCAATAAACTAAAATTGAAATTTTGAACTTTTTGGATTTTTGAAGCCTAATTTCTCAGGATCTATTGGACCTACAGTGATGCGGTTAGGCTTAAATTTTAGGCAAGTTTATAAGCTTTGATAATGGTATAAGTGATGTTTCGCATAAAACTCATTTTTCAGAGGTTATGAGGCAAAAACTCCAATTCTTCAAGTTAGACCCTCAAAAAAGGGATATTCTTCAAGTTAGACCCTCAAAAAAGGGATATTCTTCAAGTTAGACCCTCAAAAAAGGGAAATTCTTCAAGTTAGACCCTCAAAAAACTGATATTCTTCAAGTTAGACCTTCAAAAAACGGATATTCTTCAATTTAGACCTTAAAAAAAAGGGATATTCTTCAAGTTAGACCCTCAAAAAAGGGATATTCTTCAAGTTAGACCCTCATAAAAGGGAAATTCTTCAAGTTAGAACCTCAAAAAAGGGAAATTCTTCAAGTTGGACCTTAAGAAAAAAGTGAGTATTCTTCAAGTTAGACCCTCAAAAAAGGGAGATTCTTCAAGTTAGACCCTCAAAAAAGGGATATTCTTCAAGTTAGACCTTCAAAAAAGGGAGATTCTTTAAGTTAGACCCTCAAAAAAGGGATATCCTTCAAGTTAGACCCTCAAAAAAGGGATATCCTTCAAGTTAGACCCTCAAAAAAGGGTCAATCTTCAAGTTAGACCCTCAAAAAAGGGAGATTCTCCAAGTTAGACCCTCAAAAAAGGAATATCGTCAAGTTGGACCCTCAAAAAAGGGAGATTCTTCAGTTAGACCCTCAAAAAGTGGATATTCAAGTCAGACCCTCCTAATCTATCAAAAAAATTTAAAAGGAGTATTTTTGAGCTCCCCAACCCCTCCACCATTTTGAAAAACAATTCAACATCGGGTCTTTTTTTCAGTTTTTTACCTCTAGCTCCAAAACTATGTATTCTAGTGTCTTAACCATTAAGCACAAAATGAAAGTTTACAAAATTCTGCGTCTAATGAGTCATCAAAAGTTAAAATTGGTCCAGCCGTTTAGCCGCTATCGATGGTCAAAATTTACAATTTTTTGTCGAAGAAGATTAAGTTAGGCAGTTACGGGAGAACTACTCGTCCGATCGAGTTCAGACAAGCCTCATTCAACTGGTTGTAAGCTAATCATTCGAAATAAAAGTTAGAACTCTATTCGACCAGCAGTTTTCCCGTTTTCTTTTTAATTTAACCCTCACGCCCTCCTCAACATCCCACCCGATCGGCCCTGTTTACAATCGAGTCTACAACGAATTTACGAGGTAGTCTCGTTTTCGGAAAAGGAAATGCGTCTTTCCATGTCGTAGGTCTTCGTAATTATTCAAGAAACGCGGCGGGTTCCGTTCCCTCCCACAAACGGACGTCCCTCTCTTATTTGTCTGGCCCTCGCGCGTGGTCGGCCCCAGAGTGGGTGAAGTTATGAGGTTTGTAAAGCTCCATTGTTTTTTCCCCCTTTCGACACAGAACGCAGTCCTTAATATCCGCCCGATTTGATATACGGCCCCTCGACCTAGGAAACCTATAAATTACCAACATTTTTTTTTCTTCCACAATTTTTATGATCCGAGACCACCGTATCTGTCGAATTAGTGAGCGTCAAATAATCACGGGTGGTCCTGATTTTAATATAATTGAACGCCTAGTAAGTCTCAGAACTTGAGATAAAGACCGCAAGATCGTATGACCGAGAGAGTTTCCTGGGCGTTGGGGTGGTGGGGGAGGGGGCTGCGGTTTTTCAGGATTTCGGGAGACATTCTACACCCTGCGGTTCGGGATTTTCACAGCGATTGCCTCCCGTCCTCTCAGAGGCGACCACTTCCTAATTATTTGTTTTAACCGAAACATTGACTCTACGGTTACAATGTTTGAGGACAAAAACGACGATATATTTTTGCGGTTTTCTCACATCCTTATAAAGCCCTAAAAGTTGTTTTAACTTAATAAAAAAATGTTTTAAAGTTGCTTTTTTTTTTTTAACGTGATTTCTAGACCGGACGTTTTATAACAGATCTTGGGTTGTCATTCTTTCAGAAAATGCTTTTTGATGTCATGCCGTATTGCGTTTCAATTATTTCTGTACTTTTTCAACCCAAAAGCACGAATTCGACCGTTATAAAAATAATAAAAACAAGTTTCGGTCTTCTGCTCTTTAAAAACTACAAAGAAGCCAAAAATAGCAATCGTGCTGCCATCTACAGCATAATCTGTCGTACTATAATTTTAATGGCCGCCGAAATAACCTATTCGGATTGTAAAAGTTTTCATCTCTTTGTGTCCTTGCAACGACAATTTGTCATTTTACAATACATTTATGGTTCTCACGGGAAAACGGAAAGTCCTAGAATGTCGAGACTAGTCTTATTTTAAAGTTTATTGAATTACGAAGGACGAATAATTTAAGCAAAATTTTGATATTCCTAATGGTTTAGAAATAGTAAGAAAAGAAATTTCAAAATTTTGCTATCCAAGCCATAAATTGTAACGAAAAGCTTACAATTATTTTTTATCTAAGTACCTTTGAATTGAGCCTAGTCTTGACTTCCAAGGACTTTCCGTTTTCCAGTATTGTAAAATAAAACATTTTTTTAAAACCACTGTTTTCAAACCGTTTATATCGATATTTGCCTTCAAGTAATGTCCCTTGGCAAAGAAAATTTTTTCAAAATTCGGTCCCACAAAAAAAATTATCAACTTTGACCACCGATATCTCCTGAACGGATGAACCGATTTTGAATACAGAAAGCGCATTAGACACAAAATTTAATAATCTTTCATTTTGTACTTCGTGGTCAAGTCGCTAGAATTCTTAGTTTTCGAGCTAGAGGTCAATAACTTTAAAAAATTCATTATTAATGGAATGCACCCTCGATGAGTTTCCGAATGCTATGCCATATTGAAATAGGGATTAATGAGGCCCAAAAGTTTAACGATTTAACAATTCTATTTGAAGATTTAAACGATTATTAGAATAATAATCTATGAAGGTTAAGTTAAGAGGCTATGAATAATTCAAAGAGCAATTAATCCCCTTTAATTTAGCGGTTGAAATATAGGAGAGAGACAGCGAGGAAGTTTGGAAAATTGCGAAAAGCGGAGTTCATCGTTCGGACGAATTCGTCAATGACGACTGAGCTAACGAAGGCTTTGAAGTTCTCTTTTCGCCCGTCGGGATCGCTGAGGTCGAATGCGAAGACGCCATCGACGATTCCGTCGCAAACGAGCGGACCGTCTACGTCATGTTTGCCGGCAGTGCAGATGATCTCTTTGTCCCTTTCACGGAAGCACAAGGTCGGAAAACGATGGCAAAGGATCTTTTCGCACCAGTCATCCCTTAAGACCTTCACTGGCGTCACTTTGGTCATCTCGTCCGCAAAGATTTTCACCTGAGGGTCCTCACCAGAGCTATTCCAACCAACAACTGAACACATTTTAATCAAAGGGTCCAACCTCATGAAATCCCATTTTGAAGAAATCGGCAAACTAGCCGGCTTGACATGCCCATCGAAACCCAAATAACCGTCGATTTTCAACAAAGCCAAATCCAAAAACGAAAAGCCGTCGATTTTCGGATAAATCGTGATGGTTGAAACGACCCTTTCTTGTCTGGTAGGTTCTACTTTGGAATAGAGCCTATTCGAACCTGCCACTACTAACAGACCTTTGCTTAAACTCGTATTTCGGATGCAGTACGAACTGGTCAAGATTCTTTCCTGGCTCATTATAATCCCAGCGCAAATGTGGAAATATTGATCACCATTCTTTTGTTGAACGCTCACCAAATATGGAAATTCTCTGAGGCCGGCGTAGCGAGCAAATTGAGACGTCGATAAGAGGATTAAGGAGAAAAATAAAGAAATCGTGTAAACTTTTGTCATTTTTAAAACATCATGTGTGTTAAACAATGGGATCGAATTGCCACACAGGCACAGCTTGGCCAAAAATGAAGTTTTTAGGGTGGTGAACACGATTTTATATATTTCATGACCACACCAAAGGGGGGACCCTATGCCTTCTTTTGGGGACAAAATTTTCATGTTTTGATCTGGCCCAAAATATGATTTTAGACGTTTTTTAGGGTGAGAAACACGAATCTGAGGTCGGTTTTTCGATATTAAGATATTTTTTTCGAACATACCAAAGGGGGGACCCTATGCCTACTTTTGGGGAACAAAATTTGAATTTTTGGATTTGGCCCAAAATGTGGTTTTGGACGTTTTTTTGGATGAGAAACACAATTCTGATGTCGGTTTTTCGATATTAAGATATTTTTTTCGACCATACCTAAGGGGGGACCCTATACCTACATTTTGGGAGCAAAATTTCCATTTCCTATCCGGCCCAGTTGTTCCCATTATTTCATCAAACTTGTTTGAAAATTCTTAAGTTAAACGTTCAGCTCTGTTGAGGACGTCATCGATAATTCGTCTTTAAAAGGCCTCCGATTTCGTCAACTCCAAACGCAACATCACCAATTAGAGATTGTCTCTTATTTTTGCGCACTGGTTCCTCGTTTTTCGTCAAATGGCATCACGTCCTCAATGAATTGGAAAATTGGCCAGAACCAATGGAGTTCAACAACAAAAAGCTTTCTCCTACAAACTCGAAAACCTCTTTTTTCTTCCTTCCCCTCATATATCGGCTCACGAACCAACGTGTGTCAGTTCGAAAAAAGGAACCCATTGTACTTTGATTTGTCCGTTTTGTTTCCATATTATCACGTAGAATTGAACTCTCTTTTTAAAAAAGAAGAAAAAATTTATTGAGGCCTGGTCGGGGAAAAAACTGCGAGACAAGATTTTTTGAAAAAAGAGTCATCAATTTGCTTTCTCTCGGTCACGTGAGTTAAAAGATTTATTCGTCTCGTTTTTTTCCCTCTTGTTATGATCGGGTTTGAAATAATTTCGTCCGGTTGCTAGAGCGACGCGGTGGGCGTTTGATTAATTCGAACCCCCTGCCCTTCTCCCAGACGTCTAAATCTAAAAGTCCTGTCGTCGATAAGCCCCTTTTGGTCAAAAGCTCAGGGAGGGCCGTGAAGAGAGACAATTTTTTAATTACCCGACCGCCACCGGGAGATTAAATCCTTATCGTTAAAAACCCGGTTAGGAAACTCGTTGCCCGCTTTGAAAAAATAAAGTCAATTAGTCGACAATCTTTCACTTTTCTTTTCACTATTTTTCTAGGCCACCCAAGAAATCACAGCATTTTTCAATTAGTTTCTGAAATTTAATCTTCTTTAGGGGAAGGATGGGACGTTCTTGGGTCAAAATCGACGATACCTAATATCGAGGACCATCATCGACGATACCATCGATGACCATCATCAACGATACATCTATCATCGTCGATACCAATCAACGATACCATCGACGATCATACCACCATTGGATGATGGAACATTAAACATTAAAAACCCAGTTAGATTGGTGACAATCGGCAATACCATCGACCACAACCATAGATCATATCATACCATCGAAGGTCACTATCGATCATACCATCGACGGTCTCCATCGATCATACCATCGACGGTCTCCATCGATCATACCATCGACGGTCTCCATCGATCAAACCATTGACGGTCTCCATCGATCATACCAACGACGCGACGGTCTCCATCGATCATACCATCGACGTGACGGTCTCCATCGATCATACATACCATCGACGTGACGGTCTCCATCGATCATACCATCGACGTGACGGTCTCCATCGATCATACCATCGACGGTCTCCATCGATCATACCATCGACGGTCATAATCGATCATACCATTGTCGCGACGGTCTCCATCGATCATACCATCGACGTGACGGTCTCCATCGATCATACCATCGACGTGACGGTCTCCATCGATCATACCATCGACGGTCTCCATCGATCATACCATCGACGGTCTCCATCGATCATACCATCGACGGTCATAATCGATCATACCATTGTCGCGACGGTCTCCATCGATCATAACATCGACGTGACGGTCTCCATCGATCATACCATCGACGTGACGGTCTCCATCGATCATACCATCGACGGTCATAATCGATCATACCATTGTCGCGACGGTCTCCATCGATCATACCATCGACGTGACGGTCTCCATCGATCATACCATCGACGGTCATAATGATCATACCATTGTCGCGACGGTCTCCATCGATCAAACCATCGACTGACGGTCTCCATCGATCATACCATTGTCGCGACGGTCTCCATCGATCATACCATCGACGTGACGGTCTCCATCGATCATACCATTGTCGCGACGGTCTCCATCGATCATACCATCGACGTGACGGTCTCCATCGATCATACCATTGTCGCGACGGTCTCCATCGATCATACCATCGACGTGACGGTCTCCATCGATCATACCATTGTCGCGACGGTCTCCATCGATCATACCATCGACGTGACGGTCTCCATCGATCATACCATTGTCGCGACGGTCTCCATCGATCATACCATCGACGTGACGGTCTCCATCGATCATACCATGTCGCGACGGTCTCCATCGATCATACATCGACGTGACGGTCTCCATCGATCATACCATTGTCGCGACGGTCTCCATCGTCATACCATCGACGGTCATAACGATCATACCATGTCGGACGGTCTCCATCGATCATACCATCGACGGACGGTCTCCATCGATCATACCATCGACGGTCATCATCGATCATACCATTGTCGCGACGGTCTCCATCGATCAAACCATCGACGTGACGGTCTCCATCGATCATACCATTGTCGCGACGGTCTCCATCGATCATACCATCGACGTGACGGTCTCCATCGATCATATCCATCGTCAGACGTGACGGTCTCCATCGATCATACCATCGCGACGGTCATCCATCGATCATACCATTGTCGCGACGGTCTCCATCGATCATACCATCGGACGTGACGGTCTCCATCGATCATACCATTGTCGCGACGGTCTCCATCGATCATACCATCGACGGACGGTCTCCACGATCATACCATTGTCGCGACGGTCATCATCGATCATAACATCGACGTGACGGTCTCCATCGATCATACCATCGACGGTCATCATCGATCATACCATCGACGCGACGGTCTCCATTGATCATGCCATCGACGTTCATCAGCGACCATACCATCGAAGGGCATCAGCGATCATACCATCGAAGGGCATCAGCGATCATACCATCGACGGTCATCATCGATTATACCATCGACGATCACCATCGATCATACCATCGACGTGACGGTCTCCATCGATCATACCATCGACGGTCATCATTGATCATACCATCGACGCGACGGTCTCCATCGATCAAAACATCGACGTGACGGTCTCCATCGATCATACCATCGACGGTCATCATCGATCATACATCGACGCGCGCGTCGTTTCCTCCATTGATCATCGCCATCTGACGTTCATCCGCGACCATACATCGAAGGGCATGCAGCGATCATACCATCGAAGGGCATCAGCGATCATACATCGACGGTCTCCATCGATCAAACCATTGACGGTCTCCCTCGATCATAACAACGACGCGACGGTCTCCATCGATCATACCATTAGTCGCGACGGTCTCCACTCGATCATACCCTCGACGTGACGCGTCTCATCGATCATACATACATCGACGTGACGGTCTACCATCGATCATACCATCGACGTGTACGGTCTCCATCGATCATACCATCGGCGGTCTCCATCGTATCATACCATCGTCGGTCATGAATCGATCATACACATTGTCGTCGACGGTCTCCATCGATCATACATCGACGTGACGGTACTCCACCCTGATCATACATCGACGGTCAAATCGATCATACATTGTCGCGACGGTCTCAATCGCTCATACCATCGACGCGACGGTCTCCATCGATCATACCATTGTCGCGACGGTCTCCATCGATCATAAACATCGACGTGACGTTCTCCATCGACCATACATCGACGTGACGGTCTCCATCGACCAGACCATCGACGGTCATAATCTGATCATACCATTGTCGCGACGGTCTCCATCGATCATACATCGCACGTGACGGTCTCATCGATCATACATCGACGGGTCATAATCGATCATACATTGTCGCGACGGTCTCATCGATCAAATCCATCGACGTGCCCGGTCGCCATCGATCATACCATTGTCACGACGGTCTCCATCGATCATACCATCGACGTGACGGTCTCCAGCGATCATACCATTGTCGCGACGGTCTCCATCGCTCAAACCATCGACGTGACGGTCTCCACTCGATCATACCATATGTCGCGACGGTCTCCTATCGTCATACCACTCGCGTGACGGTCTCCCTCGATCATACATGTCGCGACGGTGCTCCATCGATCATACATCGACGCGACGGTCTCCATCGATCATCACCATTGTCGCGACGTCTCCTCATCGATCCAAACATCGACGTGACGTCCATCGATCATACCATCGACGTGACGGTCTCCATCGATCATAACATCGAGCGTGACGGTCTCATCGATCCAATACATCGACGTGACGTCTCATCGATCATACCATCGACGTTCATAATCGATACATACCATTGTCGCGACGGTCTCCATCGATTCTAAACCATCGACGTGACGGTCTCCATCGGATCATACCATTGTCGCGACGTCTCCATCGATCCTACATCGACGTGACGGTCTCCATCGATCATACCATTGTCGCGACGGTCTCCATCGATCATACATTGTCGCGACGGTCTCCATCGATCAAACATCGCGCGTGACGGTCTCCATCGATCATACCATCGACGGTCCTCATCGATCATACATCGACGCGCGACGGTGTCTCATTGATCATGCCATCGACGTCATCAGCGACCTACCATCGAAGGCATCAGCGCTCATACATCGAAGGGCATCAGCGATCATACCATCGACGGTCATCATCGATCATACCATCGACGCGACGGTCTCCATTGATCATGCCATCGACGTTCATCAGCGACCATACCATCGAGGGCATCAGCGATCATACCATCGACGGTCATCATCGATTATACCATCGACGATCACCATCACTGATCATACCATCGCGTCTCCATCGATCATACCATCGACGTCATAATCGATCATAGGACATTGTCGCTGACGGCTCATCGATCATACCATCGACGTGACGGTCTCCATCGATCATACCATCGACGGTCATAATCGATCATACCATTGTCGCGACGGTCTCAATCGATCATACCATCGACGCGACGGTCTCCATCGATCATACCATTGTCGCGACGGTCTCATCGATCATAACATCGACGTGACGGTCTCCATCGATCATACCATCGACGTGACGGTCTCCATCGATCATACCATCGACGGTCATAATCGATCATTACCATTGTCGCGACGGTCTCCATCGATCATACCATCGACGTGACGGTCTCCATCGATCATACCATCGACGGTCATATCGATCATACCATTGTCGCGACGGTCTCCATCGATCAAACCATCGACGTGACGGTCTCCATCGATCATACCATTGTCACGACGGTCTCCATCGATATACCATCGACGTGACGGTCTCCATCGATCATACCATTGTCGCGACGGTCTCATCGATCAACCATCGACGTGACGGTCCTCCATCGATCATACCATTGTCGCGACGGTCTCCATCGATCATACCATCGACGTGACGGTCTCCATCGATCATACCATTGTCGCGACGGTCTCCATCGATCATACCATCGACGCGACGGTCCTCCATCGATCATACCATTGTCGCGACGGTCTCCATCGATCATAACATCGACGTGACGTCCATCGATCATACCATCGACGTGACGGTCTCCATCGATCATAACATCGACGTGACGGTCTCCATCGATCATACCATCGACGTGACGGTCTCCATCGGATCATACCATCGACGGTCATATCGATCATACCATTGTCCGCGACGGTCTCCATCGATCATACCATCGACGTGACGGTCTCCATCGATCATACCATCGACGGTCATAATCGATCATACCATTGTCGCGACGGTCTCCATCGATCAAACCATCGACGTGACGGTCTCCATCGATCATACCATTGTCACGACGGTCTCCATCGATCATACCATCGACGTGACGGTCTCCATCGATCATACCATTGTCGCGACGGTCTCCATCGATCAAACCATCGACGTGACGGTCTCCATCGATCATACCATTGTCGCGACGGTCTCCATCGATCATACCATTGTCGCGACGGTCTCCATCGATCATACCATCGACGTGACGGTCTCCGATCGATCATACCATTGTCGCGACGGTCTCCATCGATCATACCATCGACGCGACGGTCTCCATCGATCATACCATTGTCGCGACGGTCTCCATCGATCATAACATCGACGTGACGTCCATCGATCATACCATCGACGTGACGGTCTCCATCGGAGGTCTAATCACGACGTGACGGGTCTCCATCGATTATACCATCGACGTGACGGTCTCCATCGTGCATACCATCGACGGTCATAATCGATCATACCATTGTCGCGACGGTCTCCATCGATCAAACCATCGACGTGACGGTCTCCATCGATCATACCATTGTCGCGACGGTCTCCTCGATCATACCATCGACGGACGGTCTCCATCGATCATACCATTGTCGCGACGGTCTCCCATCGATCTACCATTGTCGCGACGGTCTCCATCGATCAAAACATCGACGTGACGGTCTCCATCGATCATACCATCGACGGTCATCATCGATCATACCATCGACGCGACGGTCTCCATTGATCATGTCCATCGACGTTCATCAGCGACCATACCATCGAAGGGCATCAGCGATCATACATCGAAGGGTCATCAGCGATCATACCATCGACGGTCTCCATCGATCAAACCATTGACGGTCTCCATCGATCATACCAACGACGCGACGGTCTCCATCGATCATACCATTGTCGCGACGGTCTCCATCGATCATACCATCGACGTGACGGTCTCCATCGATCATACATACCATCGACGTGACGGTCTCCATCGATCATACCATCGACGTGACGGTCTCCATCGATCATACCATCGACGGTCTCCATCGATCATACCATCGACGGTCATAATCGATCATACCATTGTCGCGACGGTCTCCATCGATCATACCATCGACGTGACGGTCTCCATCGATCATACCATCGACGGTCATAATCGATCATACCATTGTCGCGACGGTCTCCATCGATCATACCATCGACGCGACGGTCTCCATCGATCATACCATTGTCGCGACGGTCTCCATCGATCATAACATCGACGTGACGGTCTCCATCGATCATACCATCGACGTGACGGTCTCCATCGATCATACCATCGACGGTCATCATCGATCATACCATTGTCGCGACGGTCTCCATCGATCATACCATCGACGTGACGGTCTCCATCGATCATACCATCGACGGTCATAATCGATCATACCATTGTCGCGACGGTCTCCATCGATCATACCATCGACGTGACGGTCTCCATCGATCATACCATTGTCGCGACGGTCTCCATCGATCATACCATCGACGTGACGGTCTCCATCGATCATACCATTGTCGCGACGGTCTCCATCGATCATACCATCGACGTGACGGTCTCCATCGATCATACCATTGTCGCGACGGTCTCCATCGATCATACCATCGACGTGACGGTCTCCATCGATCATACCATTGTCGCGACGGTCTCCATCGATCATACCATCGACGCGACGGTCTCCATCGATCATACCATTGTCGCGACGGTCTCCATCGATCATACCATCGACGTGACGGTCTCCATCGATCATACCATCGACGTGACGGTCTCCATCGATCATACCATCGACGTGACGGTCTCCATCGATCATACCATCGACGTGACGGTCTCCATCGATCATACCATCGACGGTCATCATCGATCATACCATTGTCGCGACGGTCTCCATCGATCATACCATCGACGTGACGGTCTCCATCGATCATACCATTGTCGCGACGGTCTCCATCGATCATACCATCGACGTGACGGTCTCCATCGATCATACCATTGTCGCGACGGTCTCCATCGATCATACCATCGACGTGACGGTCTCCATCGATCATACCATTGTCGCGACGGTCTCCATCGATCATAACATCGACGTGACGGTCTCCATCGATCATACCATCGACGGTCATCATCGATCATACCATCGACGCGACGGTCTCCATTGATCATGCCATCGACGTTCATCAGCGACCATACCATCGAAGGGCATCAGCGATCATACCATCGAAGGGCATCAGCGATCATACCATCGACGGCACATCGATACATCGACGATCATCGACTACCATTCGACGCGACGGTCTCCATCGATCATGCCATCGACGTTCATCAGCGACCATACCATCGAAGGGCATCAGCGATCATACCATCGACGGTCATCATCGATTATACCATCGACGATCACCATCGATCATACCATCGACGGTCATCATCGATCATACCATCCATGATCATGAGGCGCCTAGCATTTTATATTCCAATCCTTTATAATAATCTTTATTGTAGAAGTACAATAGTTTTTATTATCAATCGAGTTCATCTTCTTTCGTTTTAAGGTTATAAATGGTTAAAACGTCAAGCCAAAAAGTGTCTTCGTCGTCAAAAAACCATCACTGTGAAGTATCTTGTGGTTGCCCAGACATGCAATGGGTGAGTTTCAGACACCCATTGCACTAGACCGGATTTGGCCCATGATTCAAACAGGTTTTTATCTTTTATAAAATAAAAATTTCGACGGTAATTCAAACAAATATAATTTCCATTCGTATTGTATTTCCTGTTTTGTCGACGCGTGTAAAAAATATCAGATCCCCCTTGTTAATCGGGCAGAAATCTTTATTTTCTTAATAACAACAATAAATAATAACGTACGAAATTAAACATATTTTTCATCCTTTATTCTTTTTTTCGAATTTATAATTCCCCAAGTCACGAATTTCATGCAATAATCACAAAAATCATGTTTTTTTCCTTAAAATAATTGCGTTTTAAACCTATTATTAGGAAGTAACTTTTGTTTAATTGAACGGAACGTGAGGAGAAGATCGCTTTTTGATCTCCATGTTATTTTTTTCCTTTTTTTTTTTTTTCGGGAAGTTGGCGTGAAAGTCAGAACAAAAAAATAGTTTTCACATTTTATATTTTTATAATTTCGAAAACACATAATAAATTAACTCTCAAGCTAATTACTCATGAATAATTTATTCAGTTCATATGTAATTTGCTAATTAGTCAATGTAATCTTGGAATAAATAAAAAATGTTGAAAAAAGAGGACGAATTTTTAAAAACTAAATTAAATAATAACTCCCCTTCATGGGGTCTAAATGTCCAATTACTAAAAAAATTCTGATAAAATAAATACGAGCTGCGAACATTCTGATGATTTCTGTTGATAAAACGAATTATTTAAATTAATGAGTTTATAATATGAAATTGAGATATTAAAAAAAATTGTTCTGAATTCTATGCAGAGAAAAAATAGACAAAATGAGGGAAAACAGAAAAAACATCAGGGAGGTTGCATAGATCACTGGTTTGACGTTCGATTTCGATGGTGGTCATCGAATAGTCGACGTGACGGTGTTTGTCGATGGTATCTTCGTCGATGTTGATTATCGATGGTGTCGTAGATGGTGGTCATCGATGGTATTGTCAGTGCTCGTTATCGATATCGTCAACGCTCGTTTTCGATGGTATCACCGATGATAGTTATCGATGGTATGATCTCCTATTTTCCGAATATTCTGCGCTTGGATTTGCAGGTCGAAACCTAGGTAAATTGATACGTCCCATAGTTATCATGTCAACTTATAATGTTGGTGAAAAAGTCGTTAGATTAATGGTTATATAATTCAAAAGATAGAATTTAAGTGAGGAGTCGTGTACTTCCAACTTTCCTTGTCGAATGCCACACCACCGAAATCCACTACTGGATTTACTCGGATTTTTAATTTTTTTCGTGAAATAATCGATTTCTAAGAATCCATTCAATATAAGAAAAAAGAAAAAAAAAAATCATTTTTTAAACAATTTAATTGGTTAACAAACGTGGCTTTTTCATGTGTGCGAACCCTCCAGGGAAATCTTGGTCCGGATTTATATGCAAATTGAATAATACCCCGGCACCCAGTGGTTACTTTCGGAAAAGGGCGTCGGGAGGACGTAAAAGGGAATATTGGAAAACCTTCCACATTTTGACATTCATCGGAGACTTTCGTGTTGGAAAAAAAAAGGAAAAATCAAGGGAACGGGCGAAATGTGGCGATTGGGGAAAAGATCGGTGAAGCCCTTTGACATATGCGGACGTTCTACAGTATAAAAGAAAAATTGATGTGAGGGGAATAACTTGCAGAAAAACCCTTTGGGATTTTTCTTTGACTTATCCACGACGAAGCCTCAACAAAAAGGTGAAAAAAGTGTTGGGGGAGTGCCGAGGGTGAAAGTGAGGGAAGGTTAGGGTGGTAGCGGAAGGTAGGGGGAGGTTGGGGAAGGTAAAGGGAAGGTTGTGGGGAGGTCGGTAGGTTGAAGATTGGGGAGATGAATTGTTTTTCCAGATTGAAACATGGAATCCAGTTAACCTCGTAAATTTCTCTTTTTTCTGTAAACTTCGAACATCCAATCCGCACATAATCATCAAATTATAAACACAATTATAATGATTAATCTCGTTTTTGGAGCGGAGTCTGTGAATTAGCGGACAAAATGTGTCATTTTTGTAAAACCCGACCAACTGGTTTTCGGACGACCGAGGGAGGGTTCGATGTTTTAATCCCTGATACACCCAAACGATCCTTTTTTTTCTTCTTTTCCTTTAAAAGCCTCATTAGGTAATCTAGAAGGGATATAAGATATCTCCTACGTAAGGACCGGTAGCTATCTCAGTTTTGTCTCTTTTAAATTGATAACCCTTGTTCCTCGTTTTCCAATTTAAACCGTCGTTTTACGGCTTCTTTTTTTATTGAAAAATTCCGTTCCCGGTAGTTATTTAAGATATCAAATACGTTACCTTGACATTATTAACTTCTAAATAAAAAGAACAAGATTTTTGCATTCAATTTCTCGTGTGGGCTTGATTTATTGCTTGTTTCCCCAACTCGGTTTTTATTTATTTTAAAAAAATAAAATATTTTACTACTACTTATTTATCCTATAAACGGTTCTTTATTCAATAAAATCTGAATTTACAGCTACAATGTTTAAGGTTAATCAGCGACTTGTTTTTCTCGATTGGATACTAAGAAAAAAAATAAAGTTGTGATTTTTACATTGTAACTAAATATTTAGATGTAAATTTTTAAGACTTGAGGAACAAGAATGTCATGGAATTGGACCTTGTTAGTTAGATTTAAACATAAAAGAGAAAAATAAACGTTTATCTTAAGCAATTCGTTTCTAAAAAAGGTGTAAACGCCATTTTTAATGTAAGAATGTCGTCTTTCGAGGAATGTCCCCAATAATAAAAATTCTTTACAAGCGCTAATGGAAAAGGGAATCAATTATAGCCCAATTTATTTAAAAGTCAACCTGTTATTTATATTTTAAAAAAGATTAGAAGGAATCGAAGGATTATGGGGAAAGTAGACACTTAAGACTTAAAAATGACCCATAACTTTCTTAAATTCGGGGCTCTATGGACCTCTCCACTAACAAGGGGAGGTCACGGCGAGTACCCACTCGCTGATCAGGCCAAAAAATTTTTTTGTGATTCTACATAAAAAAATAGTTGACACGTGTCCGAGCGTTTCTTCCAATGGGCACCTTGAAGTCAAAATACGAATTTGTCAAAATCGACAAAAAGGGTATTGATTTCTATGTAAAATTGCACGAGAAATCCGATGACATCAATTAAAAAATTCTAGGACCAATATTTTTCGAGTTATCGCTAAAAAACCGCTTTTGGAACTAAGTAAACTACCCCAGGAAAATTTTTTTCGACAAAAACAACATTATATTCGTACTCAGCAACCAAAAAAACTTATAGATATTAAATTTTATCAAGATTAAAAAATAAAAAAAATTTCCATTAGTGATTCCTTGATAAAATTTAATATCTGTAGGTTTTTTGGGGTGCTGAGTACGAATAAAATGTTGTTTTTGTTGAAAGAATTTTTCCTGGGGTAGTTTACTTAGTTCCAAAAGCGGTTTTTTAGCGATAACTCGAAAAATATTGGCCCTAGAATTTTTTTATTGATGTCATCGGATTCCTCGTGCAATTTTACATAAAAATCAGCACCCTTTTTGTCGATTTTGACAAATTTGTATTTTGACTTCAAGGTGCCCATTGGAAGAAACGCTCGGACACGTGTCAATTATTAACTTTCTCAAAGAGAAGTTATTGTAATACCGTCGGATTCGTGTTTTTGGGGAAGGGTCTTCCAGACCCCCTAGGGTCAAACTGACTTTTGATCTTTGTCGGACATGACTTTGTCTGATGTGCCGGCCGTCCGGCCGGCCGTCCGTCCGTCCGTCCGTCGCCTTTTTTTCCGGAACACTTCACGGCCACAATTTTCATCCGATTTTCACGAAATTTTCACACAATCTTCCTTTCGTGGTTATCTTGAAAGTGACGAGAGCGATTTTTGAAATTCGACAAAATGGCGGAGATATGTCTGTCTAAAGTTTGCAAAAATGTGCTACGGGCTTTCTACCGGTCCGATCTTCACCAAATTTTAACCGAATAATCTTCACGTGATCCCGATTAAATTTCATTAACTAATTAGGTAATTAATTATGTAATTAGGTAATTATGACTAATTAACTTAATTTTCCCATTTTCATAAAATTATCACCAAATTCAAGTTATGATTGCAAAATATTAATTAAATTAATTGTGAAATTAGTTCCATTTTCATAAAATTTTCACCAAATTTAAGTTATGATTGAAAAAAAATAATTTTTTTTTAAATTAATTATTTAATTAACTAATTACCTAGGTAATTATAATGTGTTTAAGTGAAATTAGTCCCATTTTCACAAAATTATCACCAAATTCAAGTTATGACTGAAAAAAAAATTTTCTATAAATTATTATTTAACTAATTAAATAATTATATGTAATGTGTTTGGGTGAAATTTATGGATCCCCCGAAATCTGTAGACCTTTGAGAAAGTTCGTGTCTCTGGGCATGCTCCAGGACCAATACTTTGATGTAGAATCACCAAAAAAAATTTTGCCGGTTGGGTAAGACCAAAGCCAGTGTTCCTCTACTTTTCCCTTCAACCAACCTACCCAACATTTATTCCACCTCAAACACCGCTCTCCCATCACCTCCCTACTCTCCTCGATCAATCCCACCTCCCCTAACCTTCCACCACATCCCAGGAGGGCTTAAAGGATACATTTAGTTAAAGATATCTTGTATAGAGTATTTTCCATCCACTTCCAACTCTCCGGATATTCGCGATTTTTCCCCTCCGCTTAAAAGTGACTTCGCGCACAATTACCTTCTAAAAAATTAGAGACTTACCAAGGCCGGAACAGGAAAAAAATGAATTCTAATAACATTTAGCACGAATAGAAGATTATCGTTTTGCCTACATTGTTTCAAAATCAAGATAAACGTTGATTCTCGTTGTTTTGAGAAAAATTTAAATAAATAACCTCAAAGGAGTTGAACAAAGACCTTAATGAAAGTCTAATTGCGACGGTTTTTCTTTGTGTAGGGAACTGGAAGTGGTTCCTAATGTGTATTCCACATAAAAGAGTTGTGATATTCAACATAAATGATACTCAACACGCTTCCTTCACTGAAAATTATTCTTACTAGGTACGTTTCCTTTTTCTCTCTCTCGTGGCCCTTCCTTCCTGGATTTTCCCCCCTTGCCCTTTTATATGCTTTACATGCTTTTATCATAATAAAGACTTTGAACTAATTTCACAAGGAAATTTTTTTTTCTCCTTAACTTCCTTTTGTTTTTGTCGGTTATGAAAAGAGATTATTTTTTTATGTAAATCAATTGGATTATAAAGGATGACTTGTGGGAATCGTCAGGGGCGTCTCGTTGATTGAATCACACGCTCTGGAATAAAAAGTGGGCCCTTTAATCAGAAGTTGAGACCCGAAAAATTATCAATTAACTTCGTCGGTTGACTATTTTGCACCTGGATGAGCCACATGTGCGCTACTTGAGCATACAGCCGAATATAAAATATGAAGGTGTTAATAAGGAGTTAATCAATGAGTAGTAGTTGCCAAAAAACCGGTTCTGCTCTATAGAGGACAAATTTTGTGTTATAACTTAAGACAAAGTAGGTTAAGTAGTTCGTGAGATTTTTTTTAAACCAAAAACCGACTTCAGATTCTTGTTTCTGACCCTTGAAATAGTCAAAAACCAGGGTTTAGATGGAAACAAAAAATTGAAATTTTTGGGCCGAAAAATTGAATAAGGGTCCCCCATTGTGAGGTCAAAAAAAATGTTTTTACATCCCAAAACCGACTTCAGATTTGTGTTTCTGACCCTTAAAATAGTCAAAAAACCAGGTTTTGGGTGAAAACGAAAAATTGAAATTTTAGGGTCGAAAAAGTAAAAAAAAGCCTCGAGGCAGCCTCGAGAAGCAGCGGATTTCCTCCGGAAAGGCCTTCCCTAAGCCTATCTTTGATGTCCTGGTTATCGCCGCAGTAAAATAATGAAATGGGTCTCTGAGCCCGGAGCCTCCATCGCACCGACCACAATACCTTAAAATCCTCTAGAAATCAGCGGAAAATGTTTAAAGCCTATGTCTCAGTATATTTCAATTAAACCACGTGATTTTCACCGCCAAAAGTTCAAATTCTAAAATTAATTTCATCAATGCCCTAAGAAGTAGCTTCCTCTTCGTATGCGGGCTTGATCTGTTGTCAAATGTGATTTCTCAGTTCATGAGCAGCTCCCTGCTCCTATGATCAATTTCGACCATCTCCTGCTGTTATTTTCTGAGATCACGAAGTTCTATTTAATTCCCTCAGGAGAGTCTCAGAACCGCTTAGGCGATTCCAACTGTCTTCTACTATGGTCCTCGGGCCATAATATATTTCCGTCACCATTTCCAACCATCTCAAACTTTCCGGTATCGAAGAAATCACGAAATTCCATTTAGGCCCCTTATCCAAGTCCCAGAACCGATTTTGAGATTTGAACTGCTATTAACTATGATCCTCGGCCCCTAGGACCTTCCCCTCACGATTTTCAACCATCTCAAACCTTCAGGTTCCGAGAAAATCACGAAAATGCCCTTTATGCCCTAAGCGAAGTACCAGAACCGCTTGCTCGATTCAAGCCATTTTCAATAGGTTTCCTTCTCAATTTTTTTAGGCCCTAAATACAGAGTTTCATCAACCTCATGCAAAAATTGCTCCAGTTATGCGATGAACATGTACATATATAAATAAATAAATAAATAAATATATATATATAAACATGAAAGGAACATCCTATATTTTTGTGATCCCCAGAGCTTCCTGATCACGAATATATAAGCCTCTAGCCTGGGAGCCTCCGTGACGACCACCTCAATAGCCTACTTTCCTACGGAAATCCGCTAAAAGGGGTAGGGTAGAAAAAAAAAAAAAAGGTTTTTATGACCAAAAACCTACTTAATTTGTGTTTTTTGCCCTTAAGAGTAGTCAAAAACAAGGTTTTAGATGGAACCTAAAAATTGCAATTTTTGGGCCAAAAAAGTGAATAAGGTTCCCCCTATCGTGAGGTAAAAAAAAAGAAAGTTTTTACATCCCAAAACCGACTTCAGATTCGTGTTTCTGACCCTTAAAATAGTAAAAAAAAAAAAAAAAAAAATGAGTCCCGCGGCAGCAGGACTAAAGAGGTAGATTTCTTTCAGATGGTTAGATCTCGAAGTTTCTAAAATTCGAAGAAATAAAAAATCATCTGTTTCCCGGTAAAAATTCAAAAATTTTCTTTTTTACCTAGATTCAAATCTATTACACCCAGCTGATCCAAACCAACTTTAAATCTTTCTTAGGCATCCCCATAACATCACTTCTAAGTTTGAAAGCGATTGGATGAACGGCTTAGGAGATACCTAGTTTAGGCCCTAAGTAAAGTACCAAAACCGCTGGTCCGATTTCAGCCGTTAACGAACTCATAAATTCTATTAGCTTAAAAGCCCTAAATACCGAATTTCATGGTCGTCAAGTAAAAATTACTCAAGTTATCGTGCGAATATATATATATATGTTACAGTTAAAACCCGAAATCAGTCAGAACTAGTTTTAACTAGTCAAAACTAGTTTTTACTGACGCCTTTTGTGAAAACTAGTTTAGACTAGTTAAAACTAGTTTTGACTGCAAGCGTAAGATGATTTTAGTTAAAACTAGTTTTCACTGGAAAGATCTCACTGGGCATTTAAATAGTCTGACCCTTAAAATAGTCAAAAAACCAGGTTTTGGGTGAAAACAAAAAAATGAAATTTTAGGGTCAAAAAAGTAAAGAGGTTGAAAAAAAAATCTACCAAAAAAAAGATTTTTATAACCAAAAATTGACTTCAGATTCGTGTTTCTGATCCTTGGAATAGTCAAAACCAAGGTTTTGGGCGGAAACAAAAAATTAAAATTTTCTACCCAAAACCTATCGTGAGGTCGAAAAAAAAAATTTCATATCCCAAAATCAACTTCGTGTTTCTGACCCTTAGAATAGTCAGAAACCAGGTTTTTTGGTTGAAAATAAAAAAAATGAGTCCCGCGGCAGCAGGACTAAAGAGGTAGATTTCTTTCAGATGGTTAGATCTCGAAGTTTCTAAAATTCGAAGAAATAAAAAATCATCTGTTTCCCGGTAAAAATTCAAAAATTTTCTTTTTTACCTAGATTCAAATCTATTGCACCCAGCTGATCCAAACCAACTTTAAATCTTTCTTAGCCATCCCCAAAACATCACTTTTAAGTTTGAAAGCGATTGGATGAACGGTTTAGGAGATACCCAGTTTAGGCCCTAAGTAAAGTATCAAAACCGCTGGTCCGATTTCAGCCGTTAACGAACTCATAAATTCTATTAGTTTAAAAGCCCTAAATACCGAATTTCATGGTCGTCAAGTAAAAATTACTCAAGTTATCGTGCGAATATATATATATATATATACATATATATATATATATATAAACTTTTGAGATGAGGGTGGTTTTGGGGTCCAGGGGGTCTGAAATGAAAACCTGTCACAAAAATTTTTGATTCTGAGACTACTGCCCCCATTGCAATAGGTAGATTTTCTGAAAGAAATCTACCTAAAAATTGAAATTTTTGTATAAAAATGTTCCGTCAAAATGTTAACAATATCGAACAGTTTAGTGAGTTTAGGGCATAAAAAAGAATTCAAAAGACATTTTTATGTTGTCAAAATGGTTTTCTTTCCAAAACGGTGAAAGAGATTCACTGGAAATTGGCCAGATTTCACGGGTCGTTCCGTAACCTGTCAAACTTGAACTCCCCCTTGTAAATACACGAAGCGCTCACAATTTTTTACGCTCCGCGGGGTAATTTGTGTATCCGAAAAGAAGAAAATCGCGTTTCGACAAAAAGAGGAAGTTTTATAAAGATCCACGGGTGAGTAAGAAAGGTAAACGCGCGATGGAGAGAAAATTGCCCTCTTTCGGTTAACTGGAAAAGGGCCCCACTTGTAGCCTTCTTCATTCAATTCCCGGACGGCTTTTTTTCCTTCTTTTATATTTACCTTGGGGGGAGGAAAATTGGTCATAATTCGAGTATCCACGGTCATAACGTACATCAGATGTTAAAATGGCATATCGCAAATTATTTCGTGTCTCGGAATAAGTCATTTTCGTCCCGCTTTTTGTTTTTTTTGTTTTTTTTCTTCTTTTTTCTGTGTGGTTTTCAGAGGATTTCCATAATTACCGCTTCCTGGAGGACAAAAATGCTTTTCAATTCAACAACGGAAATTATGAGGTTTTACAGTAAGTTATTATAAAATTTGTGACATAATTGGAGTATAATTTTTGCTTGACAAAATAATGGTTTTGTGTGTCATGGAAACATAATGAGGGAAAGTGATCTTGAGGTTATACTTTTTTTGACCGGATACTACGTTTTTAGAACAAATTTGACAAAAGGAGGGACCCTTCTTCACTTTTTGACCCAAAAATTTTTATTTTTTATTTTTAACCAAAACCTTGTTTTTGGCTATTTTAAGTGTCAGAAACAAGAATCTGAAGTCGATATTGAGAAATAAAACTTCTTTTTTTTTCAACCTCACCAATAGGGGGGACCCTTCTTCACTTTTTGACCCAAAAATTTTTATTTTTTATTTTTAACCAAAACCTTGTTTTTGGCTATTTTAAGTGTCAGAAACAAGAATCTGAAGTCGATATTGAGAAATAAAACTTCTCAACCTCACCAATAGGGGGGACCCTTCTTCACTTTTTGACCCAAAAATTTTTATTTTTTATTTTTAACCAAAACCTTGTTTTTGGCTATTTTAAGTGTCAGAAACAAGAATCTGAAGTCGATATTGAGAAATAAAACTTCTTCTTCTTCTTTTCAACCTCACCAATAGGGGGGACCCTTCTTCACTTTTTGACCCAAAAATTTTTATTTTTTATTTTTAACCAAAACCTTGTTTTTGGCTATTTTAAGTGTCAGAAACAAGAATCTGAAGTCGATATTGAGAAATAAAACTTCTCAACCTCACCAATAGGGGGGACCCTTCTTCACTTTTTGACCCAAAAATTTTTATTTTTTATTTTTAACCAAAACCTTGTTTTTGGCTATTTTAAGTGTCAGAAACAAGAATCTGAAGTCGATATTGAGAAATAAAACTTCTTCTTCTTCTTTTCAACCTCACCAATAGGGGGGACCCTTCTTCACTTTTTGACCCAAAAATTTTTATTTTTTATTTTTAACCAAAACCTTGTTTTTGGCTATTTTAAGTGTCAGAAACAAGAATCTGAAGTCGATATTGAGAAATAAAACTTCTTCTTCTTCTTTTCAACCTCACCAATAGGGGGGACCCTTCTTCACTTTTTGACCCAAAAATTTTTATTTTTTATTTTTAACCAAAACCTTGTTTTTGGCTATTTTAAGTGTCAGAAACAAGAATCTGAAGTCGATATTGAGAAATAAAACTTCTCAACCTCACCAATAGGGGGGACCCTTCTTCACTTTTTGACCCAAAAATTTTTATTTTTTATTTTTAACCAAAACCTTGTTTTTGGCTATTTTAAGTGTCAGAAACAAGAATCTGAAGTCGATATTGAGAAATAAAACTTCTCAACCTCACCAATAGGGGGGACCCTTCTTCACTTTTTGACCCAAAAATTTTTATTTTTTATTTTTAACCAAAACCTTGTTTTTGGCTATTTTAAGTGTCAGAAACAAGAATCTGAAGTCGATATTGAGAAATAAAACTTCTTTCAACCTCACCAATAGGGGGGACCCTTCTTCACTTTTTGACCCAAAAATTTTTATTTTTTATTTTTAACCAAAACCTTGTTTTTGGCTATTTTAAGTGTCAGAAACAAGAATCTGAAGTCGATATTGAGAAATAAAACTTCTTCAACCTCACCAATAGGGGGGACCCTTCTTCACTTTTTGACCCAAAAATTTTTATTTTTTATTTTTAACCAAAACCTTGTTTTTGGCTATTTTAAGTGTCAGAAACAAGAATCTGAAGTCGATATTGAGAAATAAAACTTCTCAACCTCACCAATAGGGGGGACCCTTCTTCACTTTTTGACCCAAAAATTTTTATTTTTTATTTTTAACCAAAACCTTGTTTTTGGCTATTTTAAGTGTCAGAAACAAGAATCTGAAGTCGATATTGAGAAATAAAACTTCTTCAACCTCACCAATAGGGGGGACCCTTCTTCACTTTTTGACCCAAAATTTTATTTTTTATTTTTAACCAAAACCTTGTTTTTGGCTATTTTAAGTGTCAGAAACAAGAATCTGAAGTCGATATTGAGAAATAAAACTTCTTTCAACCTCACCAATAGGGGGGACCCTTCTTCACTTTTTGACCCAAAAATTTTTATTTTTTATTTTTAACCAAAACCTTGTTTTTGGCTATTTTAAGTGTCAGAAACAAGAATCTGAAGTCGATATTGAGAAATAAAACTTCTCAACCTCACCAATAGGGGGGGACCCTTCTTCACTTTTTGACCCAAAAATTTTTATTTTTTATTTTTAACCAAAACCTTGTTTTTGGCTATTTTAAGTGTCAGAAACAAGAATCTGAAGTCGATATTGAGAAATAAAACTTCTCAACCTCACCAATAGGGGGGACCCTTATTCACTTTTTGACCCAAAAATTTTTATTTTTTATTTTTAACCCAAACCCTGTTTTTGGCAATTTTAAGTGTCAGAAACAAGAATCTGAAGTCGATATTGAGAAATAAAACTTCTCAACCTCACCAATAGGGGGGACCCTTCTTCACTTTTTGACCCAAAAATTTTTATTTTTTATTTTTAACCAAAACCTTGTTTTTGGCTATTTTAAGTGTCAGAAAACAAGAATCTGAAGTCGATATTGAGAAATAAAACTTCTCAACCTCACCAATAGGGGGGGGGACCCTTCTTCACTTTTTGACCCAAAAATTTTTATTTTTTATTTTTAAACCAAAACCTTGTTTTTGGCTATTTTAAGTGTCAGAAACAAGAATCTGAAGTCGATATTGAGAAATAAAACTTCTTCTTCTTCTTTTCAACCTCACCAATAGGGGGGACCCTTCTTCACTTTTTGACCCAAAAATTTTAATTTTTGATTTTAACCAAAACCTTGTTTTTTGGCCATTTTAAGTGTCAGAAACAAGAATCTGAAGTCGATATTGAGAAATAAAACTTCTTTTTTTTTCAACCTCACCAATAGGGGGGACCCTTCTTCACTTTTTGACCCAAAAATTTTTATTTTTTATTTTTAACCAAAACCTTGTTTTTGGCTATTTTAAGTGTCAGAAACAAGAATCTGAAGTCGATATTGAGAAATAAAACTTCTCAACCTCACCAATAGGGGGGGACCCTTCTTCACTTTTTGACCCAAAAATTTTTATTTTTTATTTTTAACCAAAACCCTTGTTTTTGGCTATTTTAAGTGTCAGAAACAAGAATCTGAAGTCGATATTGAGAAATAAACTTCCTGTCACCTCACCGAATAGCGACCCTTATATCACGTCTGACCTAAATATTTTTATTTTTAACACAAAAAGCCCAACCCTGTTTTTGTTTTTGGCATTTTAGTGTCAGAAACAGAATCTGAAGTCGATATTGAGATAAAACTTCTTTTCACTCACCATAGACCACTCTTCACTTTTGACCCAAAATTTTTTAAATATTTTTAACTCAAAACCTTGTTTTGCCTTATTTTAAGTGTCAGAAAGCAAGAATCATCTGAAGTCGATATTGAGATAAAACTTCTCACCTCACCAATAGCCCCTTCTTCACCTTTTTGACTGTATACCACAAAATTTTATTTTTTATTGTTTATAACCCAAAACCTTGGTTTTTGGCTATTTTAAGTGTCAGAAACACAGAATCTGAAGCTGTCGATATTGAGAAATAACAACTTCTTCTTCTTCTTATTTTCAACCTCACCATATGACCCTTCTTCACATTTTTGACGGCCAAAAATTTTATTTTCTATTTTGACGGGGCAAGAAACCTTGGTTTTTGTTTGGCTATGTTTAAGTGTCAGAAACAAGAATCTGAAGAGGAGTCGATATTGAGAAATAAAACAAAATAAAAACTTTCTTTCACCTCACACCAACAATAGGGGGACGCGTCTTCACTTTTTGTTTGTGAACCCAAAAATATTTTTATTTTTAATTTGTTTTTTATTTTTGTAGAATAAAAATTAACAATTTAATAAAATAACCAAAACCAAGGGAAAAACCATTGTTTTTTTGGCGCTATTTTAAGTTATTTTTAAGTGTCAGGAGAAGACAAGAATCTGAAGTAAAAGTTCGATATTGAGAAATAAAACTTCTTCTTCTTCTTCTTTTCACCTCACCAATCGACCTTCTTCACTTTTTGACGCCAAAATTTTTATTTTTTATTTTAACCAAAAACCTTGTTTTTGGCTATTTTAACCGTGTCAGAAACAAGAATCTGAAGGTCGATATTGAGAAATAAAACTTCCTCAATCCTCACCAATAGGGGGGACCCCTTCTTCACTATTTTGACCATTTTATATATATTTTTAACCAAACCTGATTTTTTGGCTATTTTAAGATGGCAGAAACAAGAATCTGAAGCTCGATATTGAGAACAATAAACTTCTCAACCTCACCATCGACCCTTCTTCACTTTTTGACGAGAGCCAAAATTTTTATTTTTTATATATATTTACAAAACACACAACCATTGTTTTTGGCTATTTTAAGTGTCAGAAACGAAGAATCTGAAGTCGATATTGAGAATAAAACTTCTTTTTGTCACAACCTCACCATAGAGGGAGACGCCTTCTTCACTTTTTGACCCAAAAATTTTTATTTATTTTCTCTTTATTTTTCAGCCAAAACCGTTGTTTTTGGCTATTTTAAGTGTCAGAAACAAGAATCTATCTGAAGTCGCATATTGAGAAATAAAACTTCTATCTTCTCTGTTTTCTTTTTAGGTAGAGATTTCTTCAGAAATCTACCTATTGCAATGCAGTAGCTCTCAGATTCAAAGCTTTTTGTGATAGGTTTTCATTTCAGACCCCCTGGACCCCCAAACCACCCTCAACTCAAAAGTTTATATATATATATATATGTATGTATATATGTATATATGTATATATGTATATATTCGCACGATAACTTGAGTAATTTTTACTTGACCAGCATGAAATTCGGTATTTAGGGCTTTTAAACTAATAGAATTTATGAGTTCGTTAACGGCTGAAATCGGACCAGCGGTTTTGGTACTTTACTTAGGGCCTAACCTGCGAATCTCGCAAACCGTTCATCCAATCGCTTAAAACTTAAAAGTGATGTTATGGGGATGGCTAAGAAAGATTTAAAGTTGGTTTGGATCAGCTGGGCGCAATAGATTTGAACCTAGGTAAAAAAGAAATTTTTTTGAATTTTTTACCGGGAAACAGATGATTTTTTTTTCTTCGAATTATAGAAAGTTCTAGATCTAAACATCTGAAAGAAATCTACCTCTTTAGAAGTCCTCTGCTAGCCGCGGGACTCATTGTTTGTTTCAACCTCACCAATAGGGGGGACCCTTCTTCACTATTTTGACCCAAAAATTTTTTAATATTTTAACAAACCCAAACAAACCCTTGTTTTTGGCTATTTTAAGTGTCAGCACACACAACAACAAGAATCTGAAGTCGATATTGAGAAATATAAAAATTCTCTTCTTCTTTTCAACCTCACCAAAGGGGGGACCTTCTTCACTTTTTGACCCAAAAATTTTTATTTTTTTATTTTAACCAAAACCTTGTTTTTGTGCTATTTTAAGTGTCAGAAACAAGAATCTGGAAGTCGATATTGAGAAATAAAACTTCTCAACCTCACCAATAGGGGGGACCCTTCTTCACTTTTTGACCAAAAAATTTTTATTTTTTATTTTTAACCAAAACTTGTTTTTGGCTATTTTAAGGTGTCAGAAACAAGAATCTGAAGTCGATATTGAGAAATAAATACTTCTTCTTCTTTTTGTTCAACCTCACCAATAGGGGACCCTTCTTCACTTTTTGACCCAAAAATTTTTATTTTTATTTTAACCAAAACCTTGTTTTTGGCTATTTTAAGTGTCAGAAACAAGAATCTGAAGTCGATATGAGAAATAAAACTTCTCAACTCACCAATAGGGGGGACCCTTCTCACTTTTTGACCCAAAATTTTATTTTTATTTTTTAAACCAAAACCTTGTTTTTGCTATTTTTAAGTGTCAGAAACAAGAATCTGAAGTCGATATTGAGAAATAAAACTCTTCTCAACCTCACCAATAGGGGGGACCCTTCTTCACTTTTTGACCCAAAAATTTTTATTTTTTATTTTTAACCAAAACCTTGTTTTTTGGCATTTTAAGTGTCGAGAAACAAGAATCTGAAGTCGATATTGAGAAATAAAACTTCTCAACCTCACCAATAGGGGGGACCCTTCTTCACTTTTTGACCCAAAAATTTTTATTTTTTATTTTTAACCAAAACCTTGTTTTTGGCTATTTTAAGTGTCAGAAACAAGAATCTGAAGTCGATATTGAGAAATAAAAACTTTCTTCAACCTCACCAATAGGGGGGACCCTTCTTCACTTTTGACCCAAAAATTTTTATTTTTTATTTTAACCAAAACCTTGTTTTGGGCTATTTTAAGTGTCAGAAACAAGAATCTGAAGTCGATATTGAGAAATAAAACTTCTTCTTCTTTTCAACCTCACCAATAGGGGGGACCCTTCTTCACTTTTTGACCCAAAAATTTTTATTTTTTATATTTTAACCAAAAACCTTGTTTTGGCTATTTTAAGTGTCAGAAACAAGAATCTGAAGTCGATATTGAGAAATAAAAACCTCTTCTTTTTTGTTTTCAATCTCACCAATAGGGGGGGACCCTTCTCACTTTTTGACCCAAAAATTTTTATTTTTTATTTTAACCAAAAACCTGTTTTTGGCTATTTTTAAGTGTCAGAAACAAGAATCTGAAGTCGATATTGAGAAATAAAACTTCTTTTTCAACCTCACCAATAGGGGGGACCCTTCTTCACTTTTTGACCCAAAAAATTTTTATTTTTTATTTTTAACCAAAACCTTGTTTTTGGCTATTTAAGTGTCAGAAACAAGAATCTGAAGTCGATATTGAGAAATAAAACTTCTTTTTTTTTCAACCTCACCAATAGGGGGACCCTTCTTCACTTTTTGACCCAAAAATTTTTATTTTTTATTTTTAACCAAAACCTTGTTTTTGACTATTCTAAGTGTCAGAAACAAGAATCTGAAGTCGATTTTGAGAAATAAAACTTTTTTTTTCAACCTCACCAATGGGGGACCCTTCTTCACTTTTTGACCCAAAAATTTTATTTTTTATTTTTAACCAAAACCTTGTTTTTGACTATTCTAAGTGTCAGAAACAAGAATCTGAAGTCGATTTTGAGAAATAAAACTTTTTTTTTTCAACCTCACCAATGGGGGACCCTTCTTCACTTTTTGACCCAAAAATTTTATTTTTTATTTTTAACCAAAACCTTGTTTTTGAATATTCTAAGTGTCAGAAACAAAAATCTGAAATCGATTTTGGGATATAACAACTTTTTTTTTTCAACCCCACCAAAAGGGGGGACCCTTCTTAACTTTTTGGCCCAAAAATTTTAATTTTTGTTTTTAGCCAAAACCATTTTTTTTACTTTTCTAAGGGTCGAAACACGAATCTGAAGTCGGTTTTTGGATATAAAAACTTTTTTTTTCAAACCTCACAAAAGGGGGCCTTTTCTAGCCCAAAGACTGTTACTGTCCTATATGGTTAAAATTTTGACGGAAGAATAAGAATCTTAAGAACGTTTTGATTCAACGGAAAAGAGATGTCTCCGAGGCGGTCATTATGATAAAGAGCCCTCGACCGCACCGACTCATTAAACTCAAGGATCCCGAGTTTTGGATTCCATGAAAATTACTTCCTTTCTCTTTTTATCGGTCTGGTCACTACCGAGCAAACTCCTGTCTCCTCTAATGATAACTTTTTAAACGTTTCACCTTTTTCCTTTTTTTTTAATTCCACGAAAACGTCCAGAAAAGATTATACCCGAATAGCGCCCTTTAATACGCAAAAATTTCCATTTTTTCTCGAAGTGACTAACGTTTTGAATGGGAACTAAGAATTCTAAAGTAATAAGTGGTTACAATGTGGATGACTATCAAGTCTAGCTCATTTACATCGACGATGCGCTGATTATGGGACAAGAAAAAAATATTTTTATATCCCAAAACCGACCTCTAATTCTTGTTTTTCACCCTAAAAATGGTCAAAAACAATATTTTGGATAAAATCAAAAAATAAAAATTTTCGGGCCCTAAAAGTGAAGAAGGGTCCCCCCTTTGGTGAGGTCGAAAAATAAGTTTTTATATCCCAAAACGACTTCTGATTTTTGATTTTCACCCTAAAAATGGTCAAAAACCACATTTTGAATGAAATCAAAAAATAAAAATTTTCGGGCCCAAAAAGTGAAGAAGGGTCCCCCCTTTGGTGAGGTCAAAAAATAAATTTTTATATCCCAAAATGACTTCTGATTTTTGTTGAGATCCCGAAAAAGTATATTTTTATACCCCAAAAACGACCTCGGATTCTTGTTTTTCACCCTAAAAATGATCAAAAACCATATTTTGGATGAAATCAAAAAATTAAAATTTTCGGGCCCAAAAAGTGAAGAAGGGTCCCCCCTTTGGTGAGATCGAAAAATATATATTTTTATATCCCAAAAACGACCTCGGATTCTTGTTTTTCACCCTAAAAATGATCAAAAACTACATTTTGGATGAAATCAAAAAATTAAAATTTTCGGGCCCAAAAAGTGAAAAAGGGTCCCCCCTTTGGTGAGGTCAAAAAATATTTTTTATATCCCAAAAACGACCTCTGATTCTTGTTTTTCACCCTAAATATGGTCAAAAACCACATTTTGGATGAAATCAAAAAATAAAAATTTTCGGGCCCAAAAAGTGAAGAAGGGTCCCCCCTTTGGTAAACTTGAAAAAATGTTTTTATATCCCGAAAACGACCTCGGATTTTTGTTGTTTAACCTAAAAATGGTCAAAAACCACATTTTGGATGAAGCATTTTTGTGGAAAAAAGGCGACAGTATAGAATCCTTTACGTCACAGTGTTTCCTAATAGTTAATCGAATTTCACATTCTACATAGAATTCAATTAAAAGGTGTGAAATTAACCAGAGAATCGCTTCATTGTACTCGTTTGAGATATGGGACAAACTTTTATTGTGGGAGGGGACCCCCAGGACAAAACGACTCCGGGAGTGTGCTAAGATGGAGTCACGGACAAGTTTCCCACGCCGACAAACGGTCTCCTTTTTAGTTTTCAGAATCTTCGACGAAACTAGGAAGTTGCCGGACCGTGAAAGCTAGAATATGAGCTAATCGACAATGGCTGTTAAGGGTCCAAATTTCGTTTGGATATTCAGAGGACTAAAAATGGGCGATGGGAGAGTAGTGGAAGGTGGAGGGAAGTGGAGGAGGTGATGGGAGAGTAGTAGGAGATTGTGGAATGTTGGAGGGAGGTGATGGAAGGTGGAGGAGGTAATGGGTGAGTAGAAGGTTGTAGGGTTGGTAGAAGGTAGAGGGTTGTTATGGGAGAAAGGTCGTAGAAGGTAGTTTACTGTTCGAGAATGTTCCTTCACCTTATTTTTCGTCGAAAACTGCTCAGAATCCGCCTAAAAAGGATCTTTCAATATAAGGACACACTAGCAAACCTTTGGATAATGGCCAGGGGTTTCTGGAAAGATTCTTCAGCTTTAATTCTATTGTTTTTATTTTTTTATTTATATTAATATGAGCTCTAAACATAATAATTAGGAGTTAAAAAATGTAGATCATAGAGATCCTGATGGGTATCTTTTCGAGACAACATGGCCGCTAATTTTCTGAGATCTCAATTCTGTTGTTCGTCCCGGAAGGCAGCCACGTTATAAATAAGATCCCTCGATGGAAAAGGCTCACTTTTCTGATGAATTACCGATCGCTATCTTTCACGAAGGATTCCCACTTCAATACAGACTCGTAATTAATTATAGGCCCGCCTTATTTACATAACCGAGTTATTATCTTCGCCTTTAATTGCTCCCCTTTTTAACTTTTTCTTTAATGGATATTAAGCATTTTTCCTGTAATTTATTTATTTTTAATTTAATTAAAAAAGACGACCGTTATATGGAGAAGATCATTTTTGTGGTGTCGAGCTTGTGAAACTTAAAAATGTTCAATTAACTTTTTTTCTTCTATGGTTCGTAATGGGTTTTCGACTCAGGGACATCGGGGTGAGGCAACCATTAGGTGGGATCAATTAATCTCTCGGGATATGAAAAGGTTAATGCCGTTTATTGGATAATTCTCGAATAAGGCACCCGATTGGGTCAGAAATGAGAAAAAAACGATTTTTCGTTTTATTTGATTTTATAATGAAAAATTATTCATAAACAGATTCCCATCGTTTGGTACAAAAGTTGAATTTCGAACACGGATTTTCTCCAATTGTATTGTTTTGAGGTAAAATGCTTCCCTTATGAAGAAAATATATTCATTGGAATGATAATTGAGGTCTTTACGAAAGAGGTGTTATGTACACAAAGGAGTAATCGTCGTTACAGCAACTTCTGAAAGAAAATCCGGCCCGGAGGACCAAATTATTGAAATTTCTTGTTTGGAAGAAAGGTGTATTTACTCATCGAAAAAGGTTCAAAATGTGTATAAAATGATCTTTAAAATATAAAACTGTTCAAAATATGACTAAAAAAGGTACAATTTCGATGAAAACAATTCAAAATCTCTTTTTTTGTAGTCTTTTTAGTCATAAACAAGTGATATGATAACGGGTGTGTAGGTCTTTGAGTGAATGATGTGTTATGTACACAAAGGAGTTGGTCGTTACAGCAAATCTCAAAGAAAATCCGGCCCGGAGGACCAAATTATTGAACTTTCTTCTGAAACTGTAAATGGGAAAGGATCTCAGATGGCTTGGATTACACCTAGTGTGAAATCATCATTTTTATTGAAGAATTTATTATTAAATTCCGTAAAGCGTTTCATAATTTCCTCAATTATTTTCTTCCTTTAACGTTTCGAGCGAATATTTCGGATTCATTAAACCGTCACATCTGTCCCGCTAATTGATTCAGAAAGGAAACGCGATAAATGGACACAAAAGAGTACAGAGAAAGGACGTAATACCACAAAACACGCACAAGTTACGTCGTTTAAAAACGTCAAAAAGTGCGATGACCGTTTTACCAAAATTGATATTCAACATAAACGTGGAAGGCTTTTTTTATTTATAAAAAGGGAACAAGAGGATCATTAGAGCCGGGCTAATGCCTAGAGTTCCTGACCATTGTGGCCTCTCATTGTAAAATCCGTGTCAACCAGGGGTTGTTGATATTGCCCGTGTAATTACCCCACCCCTCCTTTTCTGTATATATGAATAAAAGTCATTTACTTTAATTGTCTACACCGGGACTATCTAAAAAACGGTTTTTTTGTTCTTTGTTTATCGCAGGAATATCAGGAAGTTCAATTACAAAAGGTAGGAAAAAGTAAACAATAAAAATTCAATGACGAACTTTTGGTCCTCCGGGCCGGATTTTTCTATTCCTTGTTTAGTTCTTAGAAAAAATTGTCTGGAGCTTCCCAAAAGCTAAAGTCTCCCTTCAAAGTTCGGAGTTTTTAGCAAACATTTCTATTGGAGTTATGACGAAAGAATTTCGAGGAAGTTTCGACGTAAACAGCTCCAGACAAGTCCTCATTTCAGTTTTCGAATGTTTTGACTTTTGGTCCTCCGGGCCGGATTTTTGTCTCCATTCGTCGTTATGGTTCAGTTTTTAGAAGACAAAAATCACTAATTTCTCAGACGATTCAGGACAGATGCGGTCAATTAAGGGGGATTTTGATCAAGTTGTCATAATTTAATTGGTTTCATAAATCAAAGAAAGGGGTGGGAAAAGACAAAAGAATCAGGTATTCGGAGGGGCGTGTTCACCCATTTTTCCGAATGATTCAACGGCAGATGTTTTAATTACGTGAAAAGACATTTTCGTGTAATATCCGGCAGCCTTTAATTTATACAAAAAAGAAACCTTTTTCTATTAATGAATCCGAGGTCAAAAAGTTACGTGGGGGGCCTTTGCGTCGATAAAAACCCTTTGAATTGTATATTTGTCAGCATTGATTCCACAACCTCCCCATTTTCCCCCCATTCACCCCTCTTCTTCACCATCTCCTCCCCTTCCCCCCATTCTCCCACGCTTCAGAGTCTCGTTTGTGCACTTAGGATTGAACTAATCATCCGAACGAGTCCGGATCTTAAACCAGCCACTGATTTTAATCTGTTAAAGAATTTAATGAAAGGACATCGCAAGTTTTGTCTTCTATTCAATATAGATGATGTGTAATGGTATATCTTTTCACTCTTCAATATTAACAATAAGAAAAGGTTCGACAATAGCCTTTTAGACTTGCGAGTAATCCTATTCGAAAGAAGGCCCCCGATTCTATTCTTTACGTCTTTAATTAAAGACAATTAACGCCTCATAATTACAATAGGGTCCACATCGCTACCGTCTATTGTCCCTTTATCCTTCTTCACCTTTTTTTTTTCCTTAGCCGCCCGAAAAAAAGGCGGGGGAACACGGCCCCAGTTGAGAATAACAAAAAACACTTTGTAGCCTTTTGTTGCCCTATAGAGGCGACCTAATCGGTAATAAACCGTGCCAAATTGAGTTTGAAATAACATTTCGTCTCGTGTCTGGAAAGGCCATCGAAAAGTTAAAACTTGATATAAATGACCCTCCGGTATTAAATAAACGATATTAATAAAAACGTTTTTTTGACTAAACGGTTCATCGAGGCACAATAAATCCAAAGAAAAACAGGTAGTCGGCTTAAAAAGTCGTGTTTCTTTTTAAAATCGTATAAAAAATAAATATTATTATTATAAAAAAAATGTCTAAACGATTAATTGCCGATGTAAAAGGGTCGGTTTCCGGTAGTGGCGGCTTTGGGAGACTTAAACGCGATGAATAATGTCAAGAGAGTCGAACCCCTGCTGGCCGACTCCTTTTAAACATTCATTAACTGATCGCTTATTATAATTTCATCCCACTATATATTTTAAAAAAGGTTTAGGGGGAAGTGGTGGCGAGTCAGATTGTATAGTCAATACAGGGAATAATAGGAACCAGGAGATTGGATTCTGATGGTAAATAAAGGTCGAGTGATGAGGAAGTTATGGCTTTTAAACAGGGAAGTTATAGGTGATTGGGAATCTGGATGATGGAAGGGGGGTGTCGATGGGGGAAGTTATGGTTGGGAGAATATTTCGTTATTTGAGACTAGGACAGAGATTCCAAGACTTTTTCACAGTGCCCCCCCCTTTTAAACAAATAAAAACCCTTGCACCAAAAAAAAATAAATAAATAAATGTTTCGAATGTTAACTTTGAGGATTTTGAAGAAAATTTCGGTTTTAAAATGTTGATTTGGAGGTTTTTGGACAAAAAAAAAGCACAAAAAAAACGAAAAAAAAAGAGACAAAAAAAAAGGGCTCTTTTGACCACGATTTGGAGGTTTTGACGAAAAATTGTCAATTTAAAGTTGATTTGAGGTTGTTTTTTTTTTTGACGAAAATTAGGCTTTACAAATGTTGATTACGAGGTTTTTTTTGACCAAAATTGGGCTTTACAAATGTTGATTTTGAGGTTTTTCACGAAAATTAGGCTTTTAAAATGATTTTGAGGTTTTCGGACGAAAATTAGGCTTCATAAATGTTGATTACGAGGTTTTTTTTTTTACCAAAATTGGGCTTTACAAATGTTGATTTTGAGGTTTTTCACGAAAATTTGGCTGTATAAATGCTGATTGTGAGGTTATTGGACAAAAATTAGGCTTCATAAATGTTGATTTTAAGGTTTTTCACGAAAATTTGGCTTTATAAATGTTGATTTTGAGGGTTTTTTTTTACGAAAATTAGGCTTCATAAATGTTGATTTCGAGGTTTTTTTTTTGACGAAAATAAGACTTTAAAAATGTTCATTTGAGGGTTTTCACGAATTTTTAGATATTTGCAAAATCTTGAGCTTGCCCACGCCCCCCTAGGGCCCCTCCCCCAGGGAAACTCTGCTGTATAAGAATTTCAAAGGAAGTTTTCCTCAGAAGCAGCTCCAGACACGTATCATTTCAAAAACGCCCTAATTAAGTTTGAAATCAAAACGTTCGTGAAAAAAACGAGTCGAAAATATAAAAGGGGAATTAAGTGTGATTAAAAGGGGTGTTTATCCGGAGCTGTGTTTCGTTTTAACACACCTTTTAGCGAGCTTCGTCATGCTAGAAACCAATTTGTCCACCGAAATATTAACATAAACGTTGTGTACCCTTTTTTAGAAAAGAGCTGGAGGGTCGGACAAAAAGATAAGCCTCCTAATAAGATTAAAATGCCATTATTTATTATCGTAGTGAAAAAAAGTCTATTTTTGGACACAAAAAAGGTAGAAAAATAAAAAATAAGGTAAGAAAATTTTGTTTATTTATAAAAAAAAATTAGGTTTTCATTTTCTTTTCGATGGGCGGTAGACCCGAATCGAATTCGGAGGTGATGAGCCTTTTAGTCCTCGAGCTGGTCGTCTCCAAAAACTTCTCTTCTTTATCTTTCCTGGAACACAAAGAAAAACTCATTCGGTCACAAAAGATTGGGCGGAGTCGAGAAACGTTGCCAAGTGCAGAACATCAAATAATCCTCGGGCGCCCCAGGAAGTCAAACAAAAGACAACAGATGGGCCGAAAAACGTAAAGGAAAACGATTAATCACAATCGTTCTTAATGGAACCTTTTTTCCCACAAGCATGAGAAAAGTTAATATTTAGTTTGCTACTTAGCGCCTTTAACTGATTTATACACGGTCCTTTGAAAGAAAACGAAGAATTCGTTATGGAAGTTATTGGTTTTATGACAGAAGTTGGTATCCATAGTTTTGCAACATCAGAAACAATGTGAAAGCCACTAACGAAGCCTTGCGGCAACCAACATGAACTAAAATTGAAATGTCGCCAATTTGTAGAAATGAAAAATACGAATCTGAGGTCAGTTTTTCGATTTCAAAATATTTTTTTTCGACCACTCCAGGTTTTCCCTGCTTTTTTGGTGCAAAATTTTAATTTTGCCCAAAATTTGGTTTTTGACACTTTTAGGGTGAGAAACACGAATCTGAGGTCGGTTTTTCGATATAAAGATTTTTTTTTCGACCATACCAAATGGGGGACCCTATGCCTACTTTTGGGGAACAAAATTATAATATTTTGATTTGGCCCAAAATGTGGTTTTTGACGTTTTTTGGGGTCAGAAACACGAATCTGAGGTCGGTTTTTGGATTTGAAAAAAAAATTTTTTACCACACCAAAGGGGGGACCCTTTCCCTACTTTTTGGGTGCAAAATTTTCAATTTTTGTTTAGGGCCAAAATTTGGTTTTAGACGGTTTCTAGGGTGAGGAACACGAATCTGAGGTCATTTTTACGATTTGAAAATAGTTTTTTCGACCACACTAAAGAGGAGGACCCTTTTCCTACTTTTTGGGTGCAAAATTTTCAATATTTGATTTGGCCCAAAATGTGGTTTTAGACGGTTTTTAGGGTGAGAAAACCGAATCTGAGGTCGGTTTTTGAACCTAAAAACCTTTTTACACAAAACCATCCCTCGAAGACTACGAAAGAGAACTCAAAGAACCTGGATGCTCTAATACAGAAATTAATCCAGAAATCGAGCGTGACGGATTACCGAAAAGTTCATCGGGGTTGAACAATGGGGAATTGATTAGACGTGTGATAGTTAATGGACGAATCAAAAACGCTTCTCGCCCTCAGAAAACGTAATTTATCAAAAGGTAGGAGAAGACACTAATTCAAGTTTTTACAGGTCGGACGAGGTGGTAACGGCTCATCACCGGATTAGAAGCAATTCCAGAGGCCATTGTGTGTGAAAAGGGCTCCTCTAAAGAAATGTTTAAGCAAAGAATACTCCCTCGGATATTAAACTTTTTTATTCTTTGAAACCTTTTTAGTCAAGGCGCCGAAGATCTTCACGATTATCCCTATTCATCCACACAAATTGGCTTTTTATACCAATCAATTTATTTTTTTCGCCTCTAGTTACGAAATTGTGACAGGAAAACGAGGGAAAAAGATTCAATTCTGAAAAAGAGCGTGGATGATAAGATCCGCAATGTTGAGGAAACACGTAGGACCTTTGGGGATCGTCTCAAAAATTGGATTTTATTTTTTTTTTTTTATTCACTTGACGTGTGTGGCCGCCGTACGAAATTGAATGCCCCGTAAATAGAATAGAAGGTGCACGTGCTTGGTTCATGTTGAGACGTGTTGACCAATCTGGTTGGTAAATACGCGAGACAAATCTATGATTGCTCCCTGAGAGCGGGATGGGTTAAGCTCGACAAATTGTGAGGATTCTTACAACAAACTGTGGAAAAAGGGTCCGAAAGAGAATTTTCGTGAAGGAAAACATCAGACCAGGGCAAAAATCGTGTCAGGAATGGTCAGAATTACTACGACAAAATGAAGAAGGAAATCGTTATTCTTATCAAAATGAGAGGTAAAATAAGTAAACTTTTCGGGAAAGACAGAATGCTGGAAAGAAATGTCGAAAAAATAAGATAATCAAGCTCTTTAAGACCGAAAAAGGACATTTTGCAAACCAAAAAAGTCAAAAGTGAGGCCATCAATGTTCTAAATAATCAAAAAATGGGTCTGTAGGTTATTTCATGCTTATTAAAGTTTAAACCATTCAGTGCTAAGGCAGTTAAAGTCCAGTCGCCAGAGCAAAAAAAAGGGGGTCTGCTGGAAGAAATTGGGGACTTAACGACACTTTTACAGTTTGTTCGGGGCTATGGTGGGATGACTCTCTTAATTTTTCGAACTCGAGAAACCTGTGCTACCCTCAGGAGGGGCGAAAAACCAAGCTGATTTTCGGTTTTTTGCCTATAAGTCCTAAACTAAGCGTTTTATGACAAAACACACTCTATTCAATATTGTAGGGCATACAATTTTCAACAATTTTTAACTTAATAAATTTTCCCGTAACCTTACTGCTTATCGAGATACGCCCTATCAAAGTTTGAGAATTTCAAAAAACAGATGGTTTAGGCCCTCTGACAGATGGTATTTTAAATACTAATTTTTGGGTCATATCTGACATAAGAAGACATAAAAATCATGTCAGCCATTTGAAAGTGGTTGAGAAGGGGTGGCAGACGGCCAGCGTCAGGCTGACGGTGGTTTGATTTCCACTTTAGTAAGCTTTACGGGAGAACGCCAAGTCCCAGCAAGTCCGTACGGGACTCATTTTAAAGGTAATTTAATTACTAAGGATGAATACTAACAGTCGAATTTCGCTATCTTTTATGGTTTGGAAGTGGTAAGGCTTTGAACTTTGAAAAATTTCCAATATTTTCACATTGTGTCATACATTTAGTGGTGCTACGGGAGAACGCTGAGTCCTAGCAAGTCCGGATTAGTCTCATTTTAAAGGTAATTTAATTGCTAAGGACGGATACTAAGAGTCAAATTTCGCTATCTTTTGTGGTTTGGAAGCAGTCAGCGATTTAGTGAAACGAGAAATTCGCGATCTAGACAAAGTAATTTATGTTTTTGTTGACCATTTCGAAACCATAAAAGATAGCGAAATTCGACTGTTAGTATTCATCCTTAGTAATTAAATTACCTTTAAAATGAGACTAATCCGGACTTGCTGGGACTTGGCGTTCTCCCGTAAAGCTTACTAAAGTGGAAATCAAACCACCGTCAGCCAGACGCTGGCCGTCTGCCACCCCTTCTCAACCACTTTCAAATGGCTGACGATGATTTTTATGTCTTCTTATGTCAGATATGACCCAAAAATTAGTATTTAAAATACCATCTGTCAGAGGGCCTAAACCATCTGTTTTTTGAAATTCTCAAACTTTGATAGGGCGTATCTCGATAAGCAGTAAGGTAACGGGAAAATTTATTAAGTTAAAAATTGTTGAAAATTGTATGCCCTACAATATTGAATAGAGTGTGTTTTGTCATAAAACGCTTAGTTTAGGGCTTATAGGCAAAAAACCGAAAATCAGCTTGGTTTTTCGCCCCTCCTGAGGGTAGCACAGGTTTCTCGAGTTCGAAAAATTAAGAGAGTCATCCCACCATAGCCCCGAACAAACTGTAAAAGTGTCGTTAAGTCCCCAATTTTTTCCATGTTCAATGTATATATTGACTGGACTATTATACAAGTTTCATAGGACGAAAATTCACTCTATTTGTTTTCGCTGTTTATTACTGGTAAAAGGTTTTATACTAAGACCATTAGAAACCTAGTGCAATACTGAAGAGCTAATAATAGACGCCACAGAGAAAAAAATCATGCCATAGAGTCCCTAAAAAAATGTTTTAGGGAGGCAGAAATCAATCGATTGGTACACCAAGGTGAAATATTTTTAGGCTTTCACACCTTTTGAGCGGATAATATAATTTTATAGCAGACAATGTAGGTGTCATTATCGTGTTAGTAACACCCTCTCTTCTTTAACTTGTAGCTACTCTTACACGCTTCAATATTTGAGAAACAACCTCTTTTCAAACATTTTTTTAAGGCTCAAGGTGGTAAAAAAAAAGTCAAGACCAACCTGTATTGTTTAAAAGCAGGCTTCCCGATTCCACCGATGGTAGACGGTGGATCACGCAAAGCGAAACATTTCGCGTGATGGCCCAGGTGGAGGGCTCGGAAATTGAATGCCATCCGCGTCTCTTTTGGATATGAAGCGTAGAATCGTACCCAGGATTGGTACGCCTTGCATGCCAGCGTGTGAAGCTTTTCTTCGTTGAGGACCGCATGCTCGAAATTATGCTGCAAAACCTGTGCAGCAGCTTCCACTCCAGAACCCCATTTCTATAGACAAAACCAAAATTTTCAATGAACCAAAACCAATGTTCCTTCAGAGAAGACTTCATACTCCTTGTCTATATGTTTTGAGAACCGTACCTGTCCATCCTTTGATTCGAGTTCTATTTTTAAAAGGTTCTTTAAATAAACTTCCATATTGATTTCTCCAAGTTTTATCCGTTTTTCTTGCAACCATTGCAAAAAGGGAATCTCAGAAGGGAGCAGAAATAAAAGCGAGGAACCCTTAGTTCCTATCCTGGCAGTCCTGCCAACCCGATGGACGTAATTTTGAGGCTCCGTAGGCGCAGTAAATTGAACAATCCAGTCTACCATCGGTAAATCCAACCCTCGAGCAGCAACATCCTAAAAGTTAAAACAATACATTCAGCAAAAATTTTATGAACAATTGACTCAAAAATGCGTTTTTTGAAGCGCTTTTTTGACCAACTTGAAATTTTAAGATGTTCCAAATTTTGTCATGGAGCTGAGAAAATGCAACTTTTTAAGTCTACGGGGATTTACCATGGAAAAGGTGAACTGAATTTATCTTGTTTAGGACCATTAGGTAATAATAAATCAAATTTTTCATCTCCCTCTCCCCATTAGAAGCAGAATTTGACAATCTTTCATTTTTTACTAAGTGGTCAAGTCGCTAGAAACCATATTTTTTGAGCTGGAGGTCAAAAACTGAAAAAGTGGCGATTTGGGACGGTTTTTTAAAAATGGCGGACGAAGCACAAGGAATGCTGCCATCTTAGATTTAGAACTCCTTTTGCATGATAAAACCATCTGGACAACTAAAATTTTACCGTGCAAAGAAGAACACCAGATTTTTGTTCTCTGAAATTCCTGAACACCTCGACCCTATCATGTTGCGACATGTTCCCATGAAGTTTATAATAGGCCACATTTGATGTAATTACAGCCGGAATTATTTCTGTATAATAATCGACCATATCTTGAGTAGCCATAAAAATCAAAACTTTACTATTTCCTTCAATCTAAAAAACAAAAAAAAATTAGGTCCTGATACCATCATTTATGGAACATACCTCGCAAATGGTGATGATAAATGATGCTAAAGTCACAAGTCGTAATTTAGCAGGGGCGACGACAAACATTTGTTTTAAAGAATCGGGTATGACGTATGCGTTGACATCGACATCATCGCCTTGGCAATATATTCGCTCGGGATTATCCAATGTGAGGCCTGCCATCCGCTCGACACCAGGAGTTAAAGTCGCAGACAATAAAACAGCTTGGACCGGTCCAGTACTTCCCGACTTTTCTCTTTGTTCTTGTAATATTTCTATCAAACTAACAAAAAAAATTAATGCACCCTAAGGAAAAAATATTACTTTTCTATGTCTTTTTCATAGTTTAGATCTAAAAGAGTATGAGCTTCGTCGAGTACGAGCCAGCCTAAATTGTGCAATTTGAGAACTTCTGTGTTTTTCGCATGGTCTAAAATTCGTCCTGGGGTCCCGACGAGGATGTTGATGCCTTTTCTTAATCTCGCTTTTTCCGACTTTCGCTTTTCGCCGCCCACAAGGATTCCGGGAACGAGCCAAGCAAAAGCCTGAAGAATATCAAACAAAACTTAAGTTGAAGTAGTTAAGTTGGTTAAATAGGTAGAATAAGTAGGTAAGTAGGGTAAATTGCCAGGTAAGTTAAAGGTAAGTTAAGTAGGTAAATAGGTAAGGCAGGTAAGTAGGGTATGTAGAGTAATTAGGGTAAGAAGGGTAAGTAAGTTACTAGAATAAATAGATAAGTAGGGTTAGTCTATCCAATATCCATACCAATGGGGTAAGTCTGGAAGTAGGGTAAGTTGAGAAAGGAGATTCGTAGGGTAAGTTGGGTAAATAGGGTGGAGTAAGTAGGTAAGTTGGGTAGTTGCTTAAGTGGGGTAAGTAGAGCAAGTAGGTAGGTCGCTGTAGGGTAACTTGGATACGTAGGGTAAGTGGGTAAGTAGGTACGTATTTATGTAGGGTAAGTTGGGTAACTGTGGTAAGTAGAGTAAGTAGGATAAGAAGAGTAAGTAGAGCAAGTAGGTAAGTAGGGTAAGATGGGTAATTAGGTAAGTTACCCAGTTGGATAAGTGGAGTAAGTAGAGAAAGTAGGTAGGGTAAGTAGGATATGTGGGGAAAGTGGGGTAAGTGGGTAAGCTGGCTAAGTACAGTAAGTAGGTATGTAGTTACGTAGGGTAAGTAGATCAAGTAGGTAGGTTGGGAATAGTACGTAGGGTAATTACAGTAAGAAGAGTAATTAGGTAAGCTGGGTGAGTGGGGTAAGTAGGTAAGTTACCCAGTTGGATAAGTGGAGTAACTAGAGAAAGTAGGTTGGGTAAGTTGGATAAGAACAGTAAGTAGGGTAATTACGGTAAGAAAAGTAAGTAGGTAAGTTGGGTAAGTAGGGTAAGTAGAGTAAGTGGAGGATAAGTGATAATAGGATAAGTGGAGTAACTAGAGAAAGTAGGTTGGGTAAGTTGGATAAGAACAGTAAGTAGGGTAATTACGGTAAGAAAAGTAAGTAGGTAAGTTGGGTAAGTAGGGTAAGTAGAGTAAGTGGAGGATAAGTGATAATAGGATAAGTGGAGTAACTAGAGAAAGTAGGTTGGGTAAGTTGGATAAGAACAGTAAGTAGGGTAATTACGGTAAGAAAAGTAAGTAGGTAAGTTGGGTAAGTGGGGTAAGTAGGGTAAGTAGAGTTAAGGTAAGTAGAGTACAATAAGTATGGTAAGTAGAGTAAGTAGGGTAACTGGTAAGTAGATAAAGTCTGGTAAGTAGAGCAAGTAGGTAGGTAGGGTAATTAGGTAAGTAGGGTAACAGTAAGTTGTAGAGTAAGTATGGTAAGTAGAGCAAGGTGGTAGGTAGGATAACTTGGGTAAGTAGGTAAGTAGGGTAACAGTAAGTTGTAGAGTAAGTATGGTAAGTAGAGCAAGGTGGTAGGTAGGATAACTTGGGTAAGTAGGTAAGTAGGGTAAGAAGAATAAGTAGGTAAGTAGGGTAAGAAGGGTAAGTAGGTAAGTTTGGTAAGTGGGGTAAGAAGAGTAATCAGGTGAATAGGCTAAGTTTAAGTTGGTTGAGTTAAGCTTAAGTTATGTTAATGGAATACTTACACGACTTAGTTTTTGAAAGCATTCATAAGTTTGTAAGGCGAGTTCCCTGGTTGGTAAAATGATTAAAGCGTTGACGCCGTCGTTTCGAGTTAATTTTGGGTTTTTGCTTTGGAGCGACTGCATGATCGGAAGGGCGTACGCTAACGTTTTTCCGCTCCCAGTTTGTGATTGAATCAAAGCATCTTTACCGTTGATCAAAACCGGGATCGTCAACTGCTGGACCATCGTCATTTGAGTTATTTTGAAAACCTGTTCTAAATTTCCGATCTAAAAAAAAATGAGGAAACAATAGCGAATGTTACAAAAGGGCGATTCAGGAAAAGTTGAGATGCGTTACCAAATGAGGATGAAGGAGGTTTAATCCTTTAAAGGTATTTTCGGAGAAAAGTTCTTCCCGGATAGGCTTCACTTCATAATCTTCAGCTTCGGGAACTTCGGGATTCTTCGTGAAAAGCGACGACATGTGACTCTTCGCTTTGACCTTTTCATCTTTATTGAAATTCTGAGTCTTCTGAGACTTATCGAATGGTTTCCGTTGTTTCTCAAATGGTTTCTGTGTCCTTTCAAAAGGTTTCTGGGCTCTTTCATTCAATTTCGGACCAGAAACGCTGTCAGGAGTCGACACACTTTTTTTAACGAATCCTTTCTTCGGCTGTAAATCTTTCTTAGGTAACTTCTTCTCATTTTTTTTAGTTTCCTGAAATAAAATATCAAAATTATACAAAGGGAATGAAAGATTGGAAAGCCCAAAATCAAAATTTTTGAGGTAACACGTTAGGATAGAAATAGCAGCCATTATCATACTCTGAATATCACCCTGAATACCCTTATCGCCGCCCTCTAGATACCCTGATCAACGCCCTCTGAATACCCTGATCGCCCCTCTCTGAATACCCTGATCGCCGCCCTCTGAATGCCCTGATCACCCCTCTCTGAATACCCTGATCACCACCTTCTGAGTATTCTGAATACCCTGAATGCAACTCTGTGAATACTCTGAACTTCATTCTCTGCATACCCTGATAGCCACCTTCTGAGTATGTATTCTGCATACCCTAATCGCCACCCTCTGAATCGCTTGAAGAAACGTTCTTCCCCGCAATTTTTAGCTTTGATCAATCAATTTTTTGACGACTTACCTTAGGTTTTGCTTCAGGGACGTAAATATTTAATTCCATGGTCATATTTAATAAATATAAGTCAAAACAACACAAACCACGTTGTTGTCAATCAAGAATAACCTTCACAACGGATAACCATGAAGTAACCTCAGCGAGCACGTGACCCTTCAAAAGTCAAAACCACAATCAAAATAGAAGAATGATTGTTTAATTATGTCTGATGGTTTTAAAAAAATAAAGAAGAAATCAAGAAGGAGGTCGGAAGTCGATAAATATGATGAGGAATCTCCATTGTTCTTAGAAAGAGCTGAAAAGTGGGTTTGAATTTGTTTTTATTGCTCAATGGTTTATTATTCTGTGGACAGTTTGCTAAATTGTCTCATGGTTTCAGAAAATTGGATGCTGCCAAGGACCTTATTGATAGATCGCGACAATTGGTGTTGTTCGTGGATGCGATAGCTAGAGGTTTGTCGCATGTTCGAGATCAGCGGATTTTTGAGATTGTCTGCTATGGGGTCGGCAACATATCAAGATCGATGACGTCGATGCATCAATATGCTTTCGCATTGATCCTCAGCGAATATTACGGGTGCCGCCTTCACCTTTACGATCCTGTCTTCACTGACACGGAAAAACTTATCATGAACAAAAACTCAAACGTCATCTCCGAGAATGAAGTCGGTCGTCGAAAAGTCCAAGAGACGACACTTTTCTTTTTACCGCACTGCCCTCTAGAGCTCTTCGAAAACATCGTTTTTACCAATTGGTCCGATAATTTGTCCAAATGCATCGTTTTAGGGAACAATTTGAAAAACGTCATCGACTCTAGGCCCGATAGGGTCATAAAAGAAAAGCAGCCTTGCTTATTCCATGTCTACAATCAGACCCAAATTATTGATGTTGAGAACATTTTCGAGTATTCGGACGTTTTTAATGATTTAGCCGTCCATGTTTTCCCGGACGAAAATGTCCTTTTACTTCCACTCAAAAGTGAATTTTTAGTGTGACTAAACACTCCTAGGGTATGGAATCACTGTTCCTTTTATGGCAGATCCCCTTTACTACCCCTGGGGGGTGAGGCAAGGGTTTCTAGTACTACCAAAGTGTACTATTAGGTAAAATAAAGTTTTAATACGTTCAAAGTTCAAGGTTTTTTTTTTCTACCCCACATTACGAAAATGTCCCCAGATCGCCCTGTTCATGGCGAATATATAGGTCACGAAGATTGCAATAGCTTTTCTTTGGAAATTGCTAAAAATTAGTTTAAAAAATCGTGACACATGTATGTATGTCGAGAAGAAACATGTAAGTATTTTTTTTATGTTAGAAACACCCTCAATTTTTTCAGAATTTTAAAATTTGGATCGATTTTTCAGAGAAAACTGCACAAGATGTGTCGGTTAACTTTAAGCGTCCATAACTTCCTTAATTCTTAATCGATTTACTTCTTTAATACACCGTTGGAAAGCTATTTTAAATTGCTATCGAAGTTGTTTTACTGAAAAAAATTCTCAGGTGACTCCTTCACCCTCAAAAATGGACTCAAAGTTGTGAGTGCCATGGGATGGTTGGGCAGGGTAGGCAACAGTGTCCACTGATAACCTGCTTAAAATATAAACATATCCTTTAATCCTGCATTTTTTACGGAAATTTTTGCTTTTTTAAATATTTTTATTCTTATTAATTGACTTTGTAACACGATAAAATTGGTAAGATGACAAAAATCTTGTTAAATTTGATTTTATTCCCTTCCAGAAGTTGATATGGCCGAAAAGAGAGAAGTCAATCTGGAGAATGTTAAGGACGAAGAGATTAGTCACCTACAGGTAAAACAAATTGATTTTAGATTGATTTAATGTTTCTTCTTTTTAGATTGGTGATATGGAGGGAAAGAGCAAAATTAAACTGGAATATTTGGAAGACGAAGAACACGAGGTTAAAGAGGAAACTCTGTACACCCGAGAAGAACCAATGATGGAAATCAAAGAAGAATCCGAAGAGGAAGAGGTCGAGCAGGAATGTGCTATTGATATAGAGAAGGTTAAATCGGAGGAAAAAATTTACATTTGGAGCAGTTTTGATGAGGAAAAAGAAGGATCCTCAACTATCAAGCAATTCAAATGTGACATCTGCCATGCCACATTCACCATGGCAAGCACTTTGAAAAGACATCAGAGGATCCACACTGGAGAGAAGCCATATAAATGTGAGATATGTGATGCCACATTCTCCAGGGCAGGATATTTGAAATCACACATTATGGCCCACACAGGAGAGAACCCATATAAATGTGAAATCTGGGACGCACCATTCTCCAGGAAAGAACATTTGAAAGAACACACTAGGATCCACACAGGAGAGAAGCCAAATAAAGGCCATCTGCCAAATAAATGTGACATCTGCAATACCACATTCTCCTCATTGAGCCATTTGAAGAGACATAGTAGGATCCACACTGGAGAGAGGCCATACAAATGTGAAATCTGCGATGCCACGTTCACCATGCCTGGCCATTTGAAATCACATATCAGGACCCATACTGGAGAGAAGCCATATAAATGTGAAATCTGTGATGGAACGTTCACCACTTCGGGCAGTTTGAATTCACACATTAGGATCCACACAGGAGAGAAACCATATAAATGTGAGGTATGTGATGCCACATTCTCCAGGGCAGGATATTTGAAATCACACATTATGGCCCACACAGGAGAGAAGCCATATAAATGTGATATCTGCGACGCACCATTCTCCAGGAAACAAAATTTGAATGAACACACTAGGATCCACACAGGAGAGAAGCCAAATAAAGGCCATCTGCCAAATAAATGTGATATCTGCAATGCTGCATTCTCCTCATTGAGCCATCTGAAGAGACATAATAGGATCCACACTGGAGAGAGGCCATACAAATGTGAAATCTGCGATGCCACGTTCACCAGGCCTGCCCATTTGCAATCACATATCAGGACCCATACTGGAGAGAAGCCATATAAATGTGACAACTGCAGTGCCATGTTTGCCGATCCCAGCGGTTTGAGAACACACGTTAAGATCCACACTGGGGAGCAGCCATATAAATGTGATATTTGCAATGCCACGTTTAGCCAGTTAAGACATTTGAAGAGACACAGTATTAACCACACTAAAGATATGCCATGAAACTTATTGTTTATCTGCGATTATTGTTCACTGATTTTGGGATTTTAAAAAGACATGCTAGTCTTGAAGGAGAAAAAAAAAGTCCTTAGCGAGATTTCCTTTGTATTTATAATTAAAAAATATAATTGCGTTCCAAGTTTTGACCTCTATAGCCCAAGTTCTTGTATGGCCCAAGCATATTAGAACAGAAAAGAGTAGTAGGGAAGGAAAGGTAAACTCAGTTTCCTTGTATTTGGGAAAACTTGAGATTATAAACCTTGAAAATGGAAGTTCTTCAACTTTTCAGAAAAGTCGGAAAAAAGGGGTCAATTTTGACCAGCGATATTTCCTGAACGGCTGGACCGATTTTGACTTTTGAATGCTCATTAGGCGCAGAATTTAATAATCTTTCTTTTTTACTTCGTGGAAAAGTCATCAAAACCTATAGTTATTTAGCTATAGGCCGACAACCAAAAAAACACCCGGTTTTTTGTGGTTTTTCAAAATGGCGGACGAAGCACATGGAGGGGATGACCCAAACATGGATTTAGATCTACCTAGTGGTCCTAAACAATATAAAATTTAAAAAAAAAACTATGTAGTGCAATTTGGGGCCCTTTTTTCAGAGCCCCGAAAAAAATTTCCCTTTTTTTTTTGTGTGTAAATTTTTCCCTTTTTCTTTTCTAGAGACACAATTTCCCTCGAAATTCAGCAATTTTTCACAGAAAATAGGTTCGTTGTCAATAATTATCAGCAGAAAAAAAAAAAGAGGATTTTTATCTCCCAAAAAGGGAAATTTTGACAAAATGGCAACACTGAATTGATCGAAAAAGTTGTCCTCGATCTCTCAAAAAGTGGGCTGGGCACTTTTCTTCATTTTAATTCTTTTAACCCTCCACAATATTTTATTAAATTGACGTTTTTATTCTTAATTTTTAATCGTTTGTCGTAAAAGTAATCAAGATGGCTCTCAGCGACGCAGATGTGCAAAAACAGGTAAAAACATAACAAAATCATGTTTTTTGTTTGTATGGATAGGGATTATTGGGTATTATCTGTTTCTTGGCTTATTTTGATTATTGGGAAATAAGTTGAGATTTATAAAAGAAAGATGAGGATGGTATTTGAATGTGCCACGCCCACTTTTTGCATGATTTAAATTCTGCTGTTTTAGATCAAGCATATGATGGCCTTCATCGAGCAGGAGGCGACCGAGAAGGCGGAGGAGATCGAGCAGAAAGCCGAGGAGGAGTTTAACATCGAGAAGGGTCGACTTGTGCAGAATCGAAGGCTCAAAGTGATGGAATACTACGACAGGAAGGAAAAGCAAGTTGAGCTCCAGAAGAAGATCCAATCTTCGAACATGCTCAACCAAGCTAGGCTCAAAGCGTTGAAAGTTCGCGAGGATCACGTCCGAAGCGTTTTGGACGAAGCAAGGAAACGATTGATCCAATCGCTTACCAACACCAATGACTACAAAACCCTCCTTAAAAAACTCATTTTGCAGGGTTTATTTCAAGTAATTGAATTCATCTTTTCTAGTTAATGGATTAATTTTTTTGTAGCTTTTGGAAGGCGAAGTTCTTCTTAAAGTGAGGGAAGTTGATCAGGAGATCGTGAAAAGCGTGTTGCCCGAAGTGGTCGATGCTTATAAAGAAAAGACAGGAGTGACGATCAAACTTAAAGTGGACGCCGACTCATTTTTGCCTGCCGAGTCATCAGGAGGAGTCGAGCTGAACGTAAACAGAGGTCGCATCAAGATCAGCAACACTCTTGAGTCGAGACTCGACCTCATCGCTCAGCAACTCGTCCCCCAGATCAGGAACGCCCTTTTCGGCTCAAACGCCAACAGGAAATTCGACGATTAGGAGAGGAAAAATCTCTTTCATTTAAATTGTACATTCCATGTTTTTAGATCGCTTCTCTTCAATGTACTTATTGTTTTCAAATTGTTTATCGGTGTTGGATTATCCAAAATAGATCGCAATATCCTTGTTATTAATGTAAATAAATAAAAAAAATACCTAAAAGAAATGTATAGAAATCTATGAATAAAACTTTTGTTGAAATATGTTCTGTTTGTGTCAACACTAATGTAGTCCAATTTGAGAGAAATTGTCCAAACGAGTCCAATCTCGCAACACTGTAATGTAGTCCAATGTGAGAGAAATGGTCCAAACGATCCCAATCTGGCAGCACTGTAATGTAGTCCAATTTGAGAGAAAAGATACAAATGAGCCCAATCTGGCGGAACTGTAAATCAGTCCAAATTTGATAGAAATGGTCCAAAGTAGCCCAATCTGGCAACACTGTAATGTAGTCCAATGTGAGAGAAATGGTCCAAACGATCCCAATCTGGCAGAACTGTAAATCAGTCCAAATTTGAGAGAAATGGTCCAAAGTAGCCCAATCTGGCAACACTGTAATGTAGTCCCATTCGAGAGAAAAGATACAAATGAGCCCAATCTGGCAGAACTGTAAATCAGTCCAAATTTGAGAGAAATGGTCCAAAGTAGCCCCCATCTGGCAACACTGTAATGTAGTCCCATTTGAGAGAAAAGATCCAAATGAGCCCAATCTGGCAGAACTGTAAATCAGTCCAAATTTGAGAGAAATGGTCCAAAGTAGCCCAATCTGGCAACACTGTAATGTAGTCCCATTCGAGAGAAAAGATCCAAATGAGCCCAATCTGGCAGAACTGTAAATCAGTCCAAATTTGATAGAAATGGTCCAAAGTAGCCCAATCTGGCAACACTGTAATGTAGTCCAATGTGAGAGAAATGGTCCAAACGATCCCAATCTGGCAGCACTGTAATGTAGTCCAATTTGAGAGAAATGGTCCAAAGTAGCCCAATCTGGCAACACTGTAATGTAGTCCCATTTGAGAGAAAAGATCCAAATGAGCCCAATCTGGCAGAACTGTAAATCAGTCCAAATTTGAGAGAAATGGTCCAAAGTAGCCCAATCTGGCAACACTGTAATGTAGTCCCATTCGAGAGAAAATATCCAAATGAGCCCAATCTGGCAGAACTGTAAATCAGTCCAAATTTGAGAGAAATGGTCCAAAGTAGCCCAATCTGGCAACACTGTAATGTTGTCCAATGTGAGAGAAATGGTCCAAACGATCCCAATCTGGCAGAACTGTAAATCAGTCCAAATTTGAGAGAAATGGTCCAAAGTAGCCCAATCTGGCAACACTGTAATGTAGTCCCATTCGAGAGAAAAGATAGCCCAATGCAGATCGTCCAATTTGGAAACACAGCTGAAATGTAGTCCCATTCGAGAGAAAAAATCCAAATGAGCCCAATCTGGCAGAACTGTAAATCAGTCCAAATTTGATAGAAATGGTCCAAAGTAGCCCAATCTGGCAACACTAATGTAGTCCCATTCGAGAGAAAATATCCAAATGAGCCCAATCTGGCAGAACTGTAAATCAGTCCAAATTTGATAGAAATGGTCCAAAGTAGCCCAATCTGGCAACACTGTAATGTAGTCCCATTCGAGAGAAAATGAGCCCAATCTGGCAGAACTGTAAAATCAGTCCAAATTTGATAGAAATGGCCGCAAAGTAGCCCCATCATGCATACACTGTAATCAGTCCAAATTTGAGAGAAATGGTCCAAAGTAGCCCAATCTGGCAACACTGTAATGTAGTCCCATTCGAGAGAAAAGATTTGAGCCCAATCTAGCAGAACTGTAAATCAGTCCAAATTTGAGAGAAATTGTCCAAGTAGCCCAATCTGGCAACACTGTAATGTAGTCCCATTCGAGAGAAAAGATTTGAGCCCAATCTGGCAGAACTGTAAATCAGTCCAAATTTGATAGAAATGGACCAAGCTAGCAACACTGTAGGTCCCATTCGAGAAAAAAGATCTAAATGAGCCCAATCTGGCGGAACTGTAAATCAGTCCAAATTTGAGAGAAATGGTCCAAAGTAGCCCAATCTGGCAACACTGTAATGTAGTCCCATTCGAGAGAAAAGATTTGAGCCCAATCTGGCAGAACTGTAAATCAGTCCAAATTTGATAGAAATGGACCAAGCTAGCAACACTGTAGGTCCCATTCGAGAAAAAGATCTAATGAGCCCAATCTGGCGGAACTGTAAATCAGTCCAAATTTGAGAGAAATGGTCCAAAGTAGCCCAATCTGGCAACACTGTAATGTAGTCCCATTCGAGAGAAAAGATCCAAATGAGCCCAATCTGGCAGAACTGTAAATCAGTCCAAATTTGAGAGAAATGGTCCAAAGTAGCCCAATCTGGCAACACTGTAATGTAGTCCCATTCGAGAGAAAAGATGGCCAATCTGCGAACGTATCAGTCCAATGAAAAATGGACCAACTGCAAGTAGGCCCATCGAAAAAAGTAAATGAGCCCATCGCGAACTGTAAATCAGTCCAAATTTGAGAGAAATGGTCCAAAGTAGCCCAATCTGGCAACACTGTAATGTAGTCCCATTCGAGAGAAAAGATCCAAATGAGCCCAATCTGGCAGAACTGTAAATCAGTCCAAATTTGAGAGAAATGGTCCAAAGTAGCCCAATCTGGCAACACTGTAATGTAGTCCCATTCGAGAGAAAATGAGATCCAAACTGATCCCAATTTGGCAGAACTGAAGTAGTCCCATTCGAGAAAAAATCAAATAGCCCATCTGGCAACTGTAAATAGTCATTTGAGAGAAATGGTCCAAAGTAGCCCAATCTGGCAACACTGTAATGTAGTCCCATTCGAGAGAAAAGATCCAAATGAGCCCAATCTGGCAGAACTGTAAATCAGTCCAAATTTGAGAAATGGACCAACTGCAACACTGTAGGTCCCATTGAGAAAAAAGATCAAAGAGCCCAATCTGGCGAACTGTAAATCAGTCCAAATTGAGAGAATGTCCAAGTAGCCCATCTGGCAACACTGAATGTAGTCCATTCGAGAGAAAAGATTTGAGCCCAATCTGGCAGAACTGTAAATCAGTCCAAATTTGAGAGAAATGGTCCAAAGTAGCCCAATCTGGCAACACTGTAATGTAGTCCCATGTGAGAGAAATGATCCAAACTGATCCAAATTTGAACACTGCAAAGTAGTCCCATCGAGAAAAAAATCAAATGAGCCCAATCTGGCGAACTGTAAATCAGTCCAAATTTGAGAGAAATGGTCCAAAGTAGCCCAATCTGGCAACACTGTAATGTAGTCCCATTCGAGAGAAAAGATCCAAATGAGCCCAATCTGGCAGAACTGTAAATCAGTCCAAATTTGATAGAAATGGACCAAGCTAGCAACACTTAACATTCAATGTAGCCCAATCAGGCAACACTGTGATGTAGTCCAATTTGATATAAACAGCCAATAAGAGCCCAATCTGGCAACACTGTGATGCAGTCCAATTTGATATAAACCGCCGATAAGAGCCCAATCTGGCAACACTGTGATGTAGTCCCAATTTGATATAAACAGCCGATAAGAGCCCAATCTGGCAACACTGTGGTGTAGTCCAATTTGATATAAACAGCCGATAAGAGCCCAATCTGGCAACATTGCAATGTAGTCCCAATTTAGTCTAATCTAGCATTCAAAGGAGCCCAATCTGCCAGCACTGTAGTCCAATTTGATATAATTATAAACTGTCCAATCTGGCAACAACAATGACCGGGCAATTCAAAACAATGAGGCAACAGCTAAGTAATCTAATTTACGATAAAATGTCCAACCTGACAGTTTCAAAAGACCTAAATTGCACCTCAGAATAATGGGTCAAAAAATAACAAAAAATTTTTAGAACTTGCTTTTTCGTTTTATTAACATAAATAAAGGCATAAGTACCTACATTTATAATTTCAAGATCATTTCAAACCACATTCCATTATTCAAAAAACGAATTTATTGACTAGATAAGAATCTTTTCTTCACCTACGATTACGTAACACCTCGGTGGGCAAATTCGTCTATTATTCATCTAGAATGGATCCTCGAGTCATTTCAGGTATGGAAAACGATTTAAAAACAACAATAAATGTCTTTAACATAAAAATAAATAACATTAACATTGAAGATTATTGTCAGAATGTCTTATTCGCTAAAATTTAATACATCACACTTAACAAACCCAGTATTGCTTTTGATTCACGATCGACTAATAAGCGACATCAATTGACATTTAAAAATAAATTAAAAACATAAAATCTGTGCTCTTGTATGTCTTGAATGTCTGGAAGTAAAGAGCCAGAGAGCGATTTTACACGAAAAATGTAAAACTAACGGTTACTAGGGGATATACTAGAGTTTTCGGGTCTAAACATATGATAAAAGATGTTCAGCGACTCCGAGATAGTAGATGGTCTGTGCGATGCCGAAAAGGGGAGCGATGACGATCATACGGCAAGCTCCTCCTTTGAAGAACGCTCTTGGGCCTTCGTTTTTCAAAGTTTTCCTGAAAAAAGAGAATTTTAATGGAAAGGAAACGAGATTTAGAGCTTACAGGAATGTATCGAAAATGCCGGAGTATTTGGGCCCAGCATCAGTCTTGGTTATCGCTTGAAGGCGAGTTTTGACGACGTCGAATGGATTTACGAGTAAAGCAGCAGTTGAACCGGAAGCGCATCCGGAAAGGAACGACCAATAGAAGACGGCTTCGTCTGCAAAATGGTTAGCCTGAAAATTGACTTCAAATTTGATGTTTACCAGGATTGTTCTCTTTTCGAGGGCCGAGGCTGTTGAGACGGGCGAACATTGGGAAGTAAATGACTGAGAAGGAGACGTCCCTCAGCATCGTAGCTGCTGTCCCTTTGTAAAGGCCGACGATACCTTTTTCTCGAATTAATTCCATTGCTAAAGATGTCGCTGATGTTTTCGGTATTATTTTCCCTTCTAAAAAAAATCACGTACCTTTCTATATGATTTTACAATTTTGGCACCAAAGTGGGGTAACAAGCTTGGCACCAAAGTGGGGTAACAAGCTTGGCACCAAAGTGGGGTAACAAGCTTGGCACCAGAGTGGGGTAACAAGCATGGCACCTAATTGGGATAACAAGCTTGGCACCGAATTGGGATAACAAGCTTGGCACCAAAGTGGGGTAACAAGCTTGGCACTGAAGTGGGATAACAAGCTTGGCACCGAATTGGGATAACAAGCTTGGCACCGAATTGGGATAACAAGCTTGGCACCAAAGTGGGATAACAAGCTTGGCACCAAATTGGGATAACAAGCTTGGCACCAAAGTGGGATAACAAGCTTGGCACCAGAGTGGGATAACAAGCTTGGCACAGAAGTTGGGTAACATGCTTAGCACCAAAGTGGGGTAACAAGCTTATCACCAAAGTGGGGTAACTAGCTTGGCACAGAAGTTGGGTAACATGCTTCACACCAAATCGGGATAACAAGCTTGGCACAGAAGTTGGGTAACAAGCTTTGCACCAAATTGGGATAACAAGCTTGACACCAAAGTGGGGTAACAAGCTTGGCACCAAATTGGGATAACAAGCTTGGCACCAAAGTGGGGTAACAAGCTTGGCACAGAAGTTGGGTAACAAGCTTGGCACAGAAGTTGGGTAACAAGCTTGGCACAGAAGTTGGGTAACATGCTTAGCACCAAAGTGGGGTAACAAGCTTGGCACAGAAGTTGGGTAACAAGCTTGGCACCAAAGTGGGGTAACAAGCTTGGCACAGAAGTTGGGTAACAAGCTTGGCACCAAAGTGGGGTAACAAGCTTGGCACAGAAGTTGGGTAACATGCTTCACACCAAATCGGGATAACAAGCTTGGCACCGAATTGGGATAACAAGCTTGGCACCGAATTGGGATAACAAGCTTGGCACCAAAGTGGGGTAACAAGCTTGGCACAGAAGTTGGGTAACAAGCTTGGCACCAAAGTGGGGTAACAAGCTTGGCACCAAAGTGGGGTAACATGCTTAGCACCAAAGTGGGGTAACAAGCTTGGCACCAAAGTGGGGTAAGAAGCTTGGCACCAAAGTGGGGTAACAAGCTTGGCACCAAAGTGGGGTAACAAGCTTGGCACCAAAGTGGGGTAACAAGCTTGGCACAGAAGTTGGGTAACAAGCTTGGCACAGAAGTTGGGTAACATGCTTAGCACCAAAGTGGGGTAACAAGCTTGGCACAGAAGTTGGGTAACAAGCTTGGCACCAAAGTGGGGTAACAAGCTTGGCACAGAAGTTGGGTAACAAGCTTGGCACCAAAGTGGGGTAACAAGCTTGGCACAGAAGTGGGGTAACAAGCTTGGCACCAAATTGGGATAACAAGCTTGGCACAGAAGTGGGGTAACAAGCTTGGCACCGAATTGGGATAACAAGCTTGGCACAGAAGTGGGGTAACAAGCTTGGCACAGAAGTTGGGTAACAAGCTTGGCACCAAAGTGGGGTAACAAGCTTGGCACAGAAGTTGGGTAACAAGCTTGGCACCAAAGTGGGGTAACAAGCTTGGCACCAAAGTGGGGTAACAAGCTTAGCACCAAAGTGGGGTAACAAGCTTGGCACCAAAGTGGGGTAACAAGCTTGGCACCAAAGTGGGGTAACAAGCTTGGCACCAAAGTGGGGTAACAAGCTTGGCACCAAAGTGGGGTAACAAGCTTGGCACAGAAGTTGGGTAACAAGCTTGGCACCAAATTGGGATAACAAGCTTGGCACCAAAGTGGGGTAACAAGCTTGGCACCAAATTGGGATAACAAGCTTGGCACCGAATTGGGACAACAAGCTTGACACCGAATTGGGATAACAAGCTTGACACCGAATTGGGATAACAAGCTTGGCACCAAAGTGGGGTAACGGGTGGATAATGATTAATCAAAACATCCCGGATCAAGTCCCAAGGTTTCCCATCCCAATTTACCAGCTTTAGCCAAAGCAGCGACTCTTCCAGCGTCTTGCATTTGAATTTTTAAAAGCTCCATAGGAGTCGTAATGACTATTTGGCAAAACCCAGCCATGCCTCCGGCCAACATTTCCCTTTCCAACGGCATCGGTCTGAAATAATTTAGTTACAACAAAATATAATCTTCACTCTATACAAATTACTTGGAAGAATCGCCATTAAGATGATGGCGGAAAAAATCGTTGGCCGCGAGTTTTATCGCCTTTTCCGGAGTAATTAGAAGAATATTTACACCAGAACCTAAAAAAAAAATAATTAATTATTACTCAAATCATTGGGCTACTTATCTATTAACCCCCCTTATATTTCAGCAAGGAATTGATTGGCACCAATAACTTTTGAATCCGACTTTCAGGGTGCTATAGAACGACCCTAACTTCGTTATTTTCAATGCAAACCCTATGTTTTGACGATGAAAATCAATTCTACACTTGATTTCCAGCAACTTTTACTCAGAGCAGTTTTAGATAGGAAACATTCTGGAGTAACGAATTGCAGGTCCATCTTATGTGGCACTTAACTCAAGAACGTTTGGTCCTATCAAAAAAGTGTTTTAAGTAAAATTTACTAGAAATCATGCATAAAATCGATTTCCATCGTCAAAACATAGGGTTTGCATTGAAAATAACAAAGTTAGCGTCGTTCTAGAGCACCCTGTATGCCGGATCTAAAATTTATTGATGCCAATCGATTCTTTGCTGAAATCTAAGGGGGGTTTACTTGGATACTTTTTTTGGTCGGGTCAAAATTGTGGCAGATAAATGGCTGGCAGGGACTGTATACTGGAGGATGAACTTACCTCTGTACATGCCAAAGTATCCTTCAGCTCGATATGTTTTTTTAAAGCAGTCTAACATGGACGAGTACATTTTTTCCCCATTGGGTCCGACCGGTTGGTTTTGAAGTCTCGTCTTGACAAGGTCGAGCGGAAAAACGACCGAGACGCCGATAACTCCAGCGATTCCGCCATTTATTATTTTTGGTAGCAATCTATGAAATAAAACAAAATTTATTATATAATTGATTGATATTATCAAAAGTGGATGTCAAAAAGGTGGACCTCAACAATCAACAGAAGTGTCATCAAATTATAGTTATTTTTCTGCTGAATATAAAGGGGAATATCACAAGCTAGGAATACAACGACCAACAAAGAATTGAATCAATTGACCATCAGATCTGTATTAAGAACATCACAAACAGCAAAAACCAAATTGAACAGCTTGGCATGATGGAATTGACAAAGACAGAATGGCCACAAGCCAACTATTAATTGACCAGCTGGGTGCAATGGATTTGAACGTCAGATGTGGAATAAGCTTGGAACATCGCAAACAGAAAAAAACCGATTTGATCAGCTCGGCATGATGGACTTGACCAAGATTGGATGGCAAGCCAACACTCTATTGACCAGCTGGGTGCAATGGATTTGACCATCAGATCTGTATTAAGCTTGAAAAATCAAAAACAGCAAAAACGAAATTGACCAGCTTGGCATGATGGACTTGACCAAGACAGAATGGTTACAAGCTTAATTGACCAGCTGGGTGCAATGGATTTGACCGTCAGATCTGTATGAAACATCAAAAACGAAATTGACCAGCTTGTCATGATGGATTTGACCAAGACAGAATGGTTACACGCTTAATTGATCAGCTGGGTGCAATGGATTTGACCGCCAGATATGGAATAAGCTTGGAACATCGCAAACAGAACAAACCGATTTGATCAGCTCGGCATGATGGACTTGACCAAGATTGGATGGTAGATCTGGCAAGCCAACACTATTGACCAGCTGGGTGCAATGGATTTGACCATCAGATCTGTATTAAGCTTGAAACATCAAAAACAGCAAAAACGAAATTGACCAGCTTGGCATGATGGACTTGACCAAGACAGAATGGTTACACGCTTAATTGATCAGCTGGGTGCAATGGATTTGACCACCAGATATGGAATAAGCTTGGAACATCGCAAACAGAAAAAACCGATTTGATCAGCTCGGCATGATGGACTTGACCAAGATTGGATGGTAGATCTGGCAAGCCAACACTATTGACCAGCTGGGTGCAATGGATTTGACCATCAGATCTGTATGAAACATCAAAAACGAAATTGACCAGCTTGTCATGATGGATTTGACCAAGACAGAATGGTTACAAGCTTAATTGACCAGCTGGGTGCAATGGATTTGACCGTCAGATCTGTATTAAGCTTGGAACATCGCAAACAGAAAAAACCGATTTGACCAGCTCGGCATGATGGACTTGACCAAGATTGGATGGTAGATCTGACAATCCAACACTCTATTGACCAGCTGGGTACAATAGATTAGACCGTAAGATCTGGAAAATTGGAAATCACAATCACTTACTGTCTGGATTAGACAGAAATAAGGACCATAAGATGAACATCATAATCTGATAAGAACCCACGTGATGGCAATGATAACGAATATCTTATCATTATCGTACCAACTAATTTTTTGGTACAATGCCTTAAGATGGCACTTTACTAAATTTCTGAGGGCCAAAAACTGTGCAAATTGATTGATAACTTACGAAAATTGCTGTCTTTGTTCTTGTTTCGAAGTCATTTCTAGAAGGAATCGATTTCGCTACTTTCACGATAAAAATTGAACAATTTGAAAAATTTCTTGAAGGATAAAATATCAAGAGGGTCGAAGGTGAAAGACGTTTAATACATTTTTTGTGCTAAATTCCGGGGTTTTTGTCGGACTGGAAATAATAAAAAAAGCGAAGCGGCGGTATAATTGACAACGTCAACGTGCAACCTCCAACCTTTTGACAGGAGGGAAATTAAATTGACATCGGAGAAGGATCGCCGGGATCCACCACAAAAATCAATTTTTAGCAGCTGTTTTTCGCCGGGATGGGAAAAACGAGGTTGGTACGACTGTTCGCCATTTTACCGCCAACCAGTGCTAAAAGAAGCCTATAAAAGAATATTTCCCTTAAAATTTCCCTTTCTACACAATTTTCCCCGTTTCCTTTGTTAAAGAATAGACAAAACTAATGGTATGTCTGAAGTATGATGGCTTAAGTAAAAGATAAATCGAAAATTTCGGTCGAAGTAAACTTTTCAGTTGGCAACACTTCGGTCTGGAACGTTCTTCAAGATAACCACATTATAACCTCTTTGTTTGTCAGGTTTTATTAGTGTTGACTTTTCTCCTGCTTTCCCTTGGAAAAATCTGTTAATTTAATCAATTATTCTTTTCGTAAGTATGGTATAAATATTTGCCAAAAAAATGTCCAGTGTTGCCAATTGAACACTTTCTTTCCAGTGTTGCCAAATTAAGCTATTCATCACTATTGGACTACATTTAACTGTCCAGTGTTGCCAAGTTAGACTATTCACCACAATTGGACTACATTCAACTGTCCAATGTTGCCAAAATAGGCTATTCATCACAATTGGGCTACATTTAACTGTCCCATGTTAAAAAATCAGCCTATTCATCTCAACAACTGGGCTACATTTAAGGGTCCAAAGTTGCCAAATTAGGCTATTCATCACAATCGGGCTACCAGTTGTGCCAGATTAGGCTATTCACCACAATTGGGCTGCATTTAGCTTTCCAGTGTTGCCAAATTAGGCTATTCATCACAATTGGACTATATTCAACTTCCCGGTGTTGCCATATTAGCCTATTCATCACAAATTTAAGAGCCCAAAAGTTGCCAAATTAGGCTATTCATCACAATCGGGCTACCAGTGTTGCCAAGTTAGACTATTCATCACAATTGGGCTACATTTAAGGGTCCAAAGTTGCCAAATTAGGCTATTCATCACAATCGGGCTACCAGTGGTGCCAAATTAGTCTATTCATCACAATCGGGCTACCAGTGGTGCCAAATTAGGCTATTCATCACAATTGGACTACATTCAACTGCTCGGTGTTGCCATATTAGCCTATTCATCACAAATTTAAGGGCCCAAAGCTGCCAAATTAGGCTATTCATCACAATCGGGCTACCAGTGTTGCCAAGTTAGACCATTCATCACAATTGGGCTACATTTAAGGGTCCAAAGTTGCCAAATTAGGCTATTCATCACAATCGGGCTACCAGTGGTGCCAAATTAGTCTATTCATCACAATCAGGCTACCAGTGGTGCCAAATTAGGCTATTCATCACAATTGGACTACATTCAACTGCTCGGTGTTGCCATATTAGCCTATTCATCACAAATTTAAGGGCCCAAAGTTGCCAAATTAGGCTATTCATCACAATCGGGCTACATTTAACTGTCCAGTGTTGCCAAATTAGGCTATTCATCACAATTGGGCTACATTTAGCTGTCTAGTGTTGCCAAGTTAAGCTATTTATCACTATTGGGCTACATTCAACTGCCCAGTGTTGCCATATTAGGCTATTCATCACAATAATTGGACTACATTTAACTGTCCAGTGTTGCCAAATTAGGCTACATTTAACTGTCCAATGTTGCCAAATTAGGCTATTCATCACAATCGGGCTACATTCAACCGTCCAATGTTGCCAAATTAGGCTATTTATCACAATCGGGCTACATTTAACCGTCCAGTGTTGCCAAATTAGGCTACATTTAACTGTCCAATGTTTCCAAATTAGGCTATTCATCACAATCGGGCTACATTTAACTGTCCAATGTTGCCAAATTAGGCTATTCATCACAATCGGGCTACATTTGACTGTCCAATGTTGCCAAATTAGGCTATTCATCACAATCGGGCAACATTTAACTGTCCGTTGTTGGCACAATATGCCATGTTGGGCAATTTGAGATTCTTTCTCTTCAAAATTTAAATGTTACAAATTCTCGTTTCAGGTTTAAAATGATCGAAATCACGTGTAACGACCGTTTGGGAAAGAAGGTCCGCGTGAAATGCAATCCGGACGACACAATCGCCGACCTTAAAAAGCTCATCGCCGCCCAAACTGGGACCAAATGGGAAAAAATCATCTTGAAAAAGTGGTACAACATCTTCAAGGACCACATCAGACTCGAAGACTGTATCCTTTAACACGTTTTTCATGAAAACTTAAATTTTAAAAATTGGTTTCCTTAACTTGATTTCCAGATGAAATTCACGACGGCATGAACTTGGAACTTTACTACCAATAAGTTACTATTATTTTCTTTTTTCATTGTAATTATAAATTTTTTTTTAATTTTCAAATTGAATAAATGCTGTATAAATAATTTTGTTTGATTATCTATACTTCTCCAACATCCAGAAATTAAACAAACATTAGTTCTACCATAAATTTTATTTTAAATACAATTAAGTTCTTGTAACTTTACAATTAAAATAATTTTCAATTAAAACGATCTAAGAAAATACATTTTTTTTATGTCGCTAATAAAAACGAAAAATGTTTTCGAAATAAATCAGGTACATAAAACATAAAAATCTTTAATTAAAACATATCACAAATATTGGCACTACTCGTAATAATGTGCCACGTATGCATAAATCTGTGATGGCTTTTTTAGGCCAAAATAAAAGTTGGAACAAAAAAAGAAAAAATCTACAAGTCTCATTCTACATTGAATCACATTTAAGATTTTTCTAAAACATCTAAATTTGGTTCCGATTATACTGTAAGGAAGCCCCAAATCGGGTGTGAACTAAAGGGTCCCGCATTCCGGTACTAGTGCTGCTACAACCACATATAAAGATAATAAATACGAATAAATTTTAAATCTAAAAGGTTTTTGAAGCTTGTTTCATTAGCGAAAGACAAGTTCAGTCAGGTTCTATGGAAACTCGTTGAGCAGGTGTTGAATTTCCTGTAAATTAAGACGTGAAATTTCTAAAATCTGTTTTGAGTTTGATAGTCGGCTGTTGGGTTGTAGTAGTGTTGTTGTTGGATATAGTTTGGGTTTTTTGCGAAATTCCCGATTCTTGAGATCGCCTTATTGCGGTTTCGAGACGGCCTCGCATTTCGCCCGATTCCGTCATGATCGTTTTAAAATCGACGGGGAACTGGGGGCCTATTTTCATAAGCCAGGAGAGACTCTGGTCGTGAAGTGCTTTACAGTGTTTGCTCGCTTCTTTCAAAGATGGTCCTTCCAGCAGGCAGTCTATTAGTTCAGGAACTAACATCCTCAACATTTGAATTCCTAATTTAAAAAAAAAGTTTTAGACTTTATAGGTTGTTTTTGTTTAACTTGCCTTGAAGCAATTCCTCTGGATTGCAATAATACAAAATTTAAAGATCAATTTTTGTAATTTAGGTACTTCATAGGATTAGAAAGGTACTTACTATGTTTAGGTTCAGCGAGATGAACCAAAGCTTCGCAGGCTGATATTACTTCGAGGGTTAGTTTAAGCTCGGGTTCTGAGTTGGGCTGCTTCGCTGATTTCGTGTGGAGATATTCAAGGAGACGAGGTGCCAAAGCATGGACATAACTTGTGCAAACGGAGCGATCAGTGTTTGAAAATATAGTTTTCAAGGTTTGCACACATTTCATCTTGACCTATCAAAAAAATTAATATTTGTTCTATATTTTGATCTCACGTTCATGTTTTCCGATTGAAGACATCGCCTGAAATGGTTGATGCATGGGTACTGGAGGTTAGGAGCAGAGACGACTTCGGGAGGAGCATGAAGGACAAAAACAGCGATCGACATCATCATCGTCACTTCATCAAGTTTCACTTCTCCTGTTATATCATTTCCTTAAAAATTTGGTTTAAGATACAAAAAAAAGGACGCCAATATACCGGTTTTTGCTAAATCGATGATTTTGGCGAGTGTGCTTTGGAGAAGGCTTCTCCATTGAGATGCTGTTTTGTCGTGTGTTGAATAGTGATGGGAAAAGACCGCACGGAGTGTGTGAAGGACGCCGTTGAGTTCTCCAGTGGAGACAGCGCACGTGCGGCATCCTAATTCTTTCAAGACTCCAGTCGTCAAAAAGAGAACTGTAGGGAGGATATTGACAGCACCAAGAGGAGAACAAAGATTGGGAAGCTTTCCCATCGATTCGAGTGCTTTGTTTACAAGCTGAAGTTTGGGTTCGGAAAGCCCGGAAAAAGTTTGAGGAGTTGTGGTGTTCGCTGAAGGATTCAGGGCTGGAATGTGATGCACGAGAAGACATAAGCAGACTTCAAGAATGGCGAAAACTAACGATTTGCCAGGCTCTAAGTCATTCCCGTCGGATCCACCTTCGCCCAAATTTTCACCATCTTCTGACGTATTCTTCTGCCTTTCTAAATCTTCCAGGGCGGCCTTAATAGCCAAGCTTAACGTATCCATTACTAACTCCTGCGCTTCTAAATTTTCCCGAGTTAAAAGAAGTCTGTGAAGAACGTTGCAGAGTTCGACACCTAGAGTCCTGTCTGCCATCAATAGCTGACGTGGCATTTCAGACTCCAGAAGAGTATGAAGTGCCCGGAGGCACGTGATGACACTTTCGATTGGTTCCACCATTCTTGGAGAACACAACGCTTCCATACAAACGCCAAAAAGTAAATGAAATCTATCATGGATATTTTCACCCTTAAACTGCGTAGAGTTCAAATATAAAGAAGCAGCATACAAAATGGGTGTCCAGGAAGCCGCATAATGAGGGCGACAACTGTCCATTGTGTCCATAGTATAAAATGCTCCTCCATCATGTGGCAATTGACTTGCAAATTCTGGAGGTAAAGAAAGAAGAGCGTGGTCTTTCAAAGCAGCCAACCAGGCTTGTGATAAGTTCCCAATTTCTGGTTGCACGAGGCCAAGAAGGGATTCACCGCCAGATTCGAAGTCGCCGAAATCTTCTGCGTCTTCATCATTGGTGTCCATTTGGCTGTTTCTTTGATTGATTTTTTCGACATCGTTGCTTATATGATTGTTCCCAACCATGGCGACGATATACACTTCGGCCCATGCTTTGAGAATAGCGAGACGTTCTAGGGTCAACATGCTTTCGTTGAAAAGCAAACGTTTGCCGACAGGACGTTCGAGTTTGGTTAGGGAAGACACGAGGAGTTGTTGAACACGGCGGAGATCGCTTAAATCTTTGGCGACTCCTGATGCTATCCAAGCGGAACAAACTTGACAAGCAGCGGCTGTCACATGTGGGGCAGTATCGGTTGAAAATGCTGGCCTCAAGGCTGCACCTACTTGGGCCTGGTACTGCTCTAAGAGAAGATGTCCGGGAAATTCAGGTTCAGGAACATTCGCGAATGCTTCAATGATCTCATGCAGTGTGGCCAACCCTTCCAATCTTAATTGATCGCAGTCGCTGGTCGCTGCGATGAAAGCCATCCTTACCAAATCAGACAAGTGTAATACCAAAGAATTGTTTTTACCGTCGGCGTTCTCTTTGGCTAATGGTAAGTTGAAATGGCGACTGTGGTCGACTTGGCAAGCAGCGATGATTTTTCTGACGCAATCAACAGAGAAGACTCTAGTCGGCCATCTTGGCTGAACGCTAGTCTTAGAAACGTTGCTCTTCTGTCCTATCTTGAATTCTTTACTGTCATCCGATTCTTCATCATCTTCATCTTCGTGAAGACCTCCTAAATTCGACCTTCCTGATTCATTTTCCAAGTCGACTTGAACAGTCAAAACTGCTTTTGAAAGCGAAAGCCATTGCGAGAGGTTATCAACGGCTAAAACTTGAAGCATACTCGTAAGCGTATCGTGAATATGCTTGATAAGACTGATGTCCGTTTCTGTATCAAGCATGGAAAAGAGAGCGCCAGGAAGACCTGATTCTGTGCTCAAAATACCTTCGTTGAGTCCATTTTCTTTGTTTTCGTTCGCCAAAGTAAGCGCATGTTCGCAAACTTCTTTAGCCTCTCTTTGAGTCAGTTGTCGGAGGCAGCAAACGGCTGCTTTACGGAGTAGCAAATGGTTGCTTGATAGGTTCGTACATAAATTGGGAACGAGCGAAGACAAATTTACATGGCGAGGGGCAAATAAGTGAAGCTGCTGAAGACATGAAGTAGCTTCTGCTTGAACCAATGGATCGCGATGGTCTTGCATAATAGAGCACGCACACAAAAGTGACTGCCTCATAGAACTAACTGTACTTGTGTTCCCTTGAAGTTCAGGACCAACAGTTGTTATAACCGCACCAAGAACCTTCCCAATGCATTGATGCACATCGACGTGTGAATGAGGAACTGTCAGCAACAATTTGAGCGCTAACGAAAGTGTTGGCTCAACATAACCTCGGAACATAGGACCTCCAGAATCCGCTATCAGAAACAAAGCATGGAGTGACCATATTTGGACAATCGGACTTGTCGTGTCCTGCGAAAGAGCGAGCAGGACAGAAACGCTTGTGTTTAGATGCTGAGCAGAACCTAAACCTCCGACATATCTAAAAAACAAAAAGATTTTGATGTTTATATACTTCCATCATACCTATGCATGCATCCAAGTGCTAATGAATGACCAGTCCTGCTAACAACATCCCGAGCAGATTTCAGCCTATCAAAGCTGTTCTGCGCCAATTCAGCAGTAGTCCTTGGATCAGCAATGACCTGCGCTAGTCTTCCCAAACACTCCCCAGCAGCGCATCGTAGCATTGGAGAATTACTCGTAAGAGCATTCTAAAATTTGATTAAAATTTTGCAAAAAATGTCAAACATACAAGAATAAGTGCGATCGCCGACTTTTTGACGTCATCTTGTCCAAGGCTAGCTTTGACTTCAGTGGTCCCTTTGAGGCCTGCAAGAAGCGCTGCAAGCACATTAAGCGTCAACGCTTCCGATCTTGACGATTTGGCTGCTTTTATCGAGTCCGAAAAATGGTCCAACATTTGAACCTTGTGCTTGTTGGCAATTCTTGAGAAAATACATCCAAAAAGGACGACCGAAGAGTCAATCACTGATACTCCAAGAGGCAAAGGTCCAGGGGTCGTCTCCTCCTTAAATTCTTCATTATTTCCATCAAAAACTACCAAATACTTACAACTGCAATCGCTCTATACAAGCAGCACGAATCGTGCTCCAAAGCACCTGAACCTGCTGCACTGTTTGGCTGCAACTAAAGAACAAATATATTTAATATATTGCTGGTAACTTTAGACAAAATCTAGCAACAAAAACACGTTTTGAGGTTCAATCATTGGACTTACATAATCGCCATCGGCTTTCCTGTTTGGCTCCATCTTTGTATGCCAAATAAAAGAAAATGGGTTTAAAAATGCATTTGGGCATTTTCAACAATGAATTTTTGAAAAGTTTACCTGATCTTCAATAGTGCGATGGTCGGTGTCTTGAAGCCAAGAGCCCAAAATGACCGAGTCGTCCGCATGGCAGGCAGAACGGAGAAGCGAAGTAGTCGTATTCGCTGGATTTTCGCTTAAAGTGAATTCGGAAACAAGAAGGCGAAGAAGTTGCGTTAGAGAACTGTCAAATAGCCCAGAAGGCAAAAGCGTCAATGTCTCGTAGAGCCTCAATCTGACCATTGCTGCAGGCGCTTTCAAGGTTTGCCCGTACGTTTTCAATATTGAGGATATGTTGGTTAACATAGCAAGGGCTGATTCGACAGGAGCTAGGATTCTTTTTGATATTTCTTCAGTGACAAGGTCAGGGCAGTTTTGGAGAAAGCTGTGCATAGCAGACAATGCACCAGCACGACCTTCAAGCGTCACCTGCCAAGTGAACGCATCTCCTCGAGCTTTCTCCGACTCAAGCTCTTTGTTCGACCTTGGAAACGAGTTCCTCCAAAGCAAAAGCATCCTTGGAAGAAGCCCTTTGACGACTGGAACGCCCAGCGTCATAATAGCACCAATAAGAAGCCATCCAGCTTGTGTACGGTTGATAGATAAGCGACTATTTTGACAAGCGCTTCTCAGCAATTCTTCTGCTGTGTTGAAAATGACTTTCCCTTTAGTATGCGGAACGCCAAGCGGAGAGAGACGTACTCCGCCCAAAACAGCAGCCAATGCGCAGCTATAGCCCGAAATCGCTTCCGGCGACGTTCTCATCTTTTCGATCGAATCGATACAAAGATCGATCAACGGTGTTATCTGGCTAGGCATCGCCACGCATATGCAGCGAAGACACCACGCTGCGGCAAGTCGTGCAGCAAGGCAGGGATGAACCAAAACGGACACGACCACATCCAAAACATCTAAAACACAATTTATAACGAAACAAAAACAAATATTCTTACTGTTAGTAGGATCAGCAAACAGACTGTTGACAGTAGTCCCAAGAGAAAGGAAAAGCGATCCCATCTCCTGAAGTGCACAAACGACAAGATGTTGACTAAACAACGTCTCTTGATTGCAATCTTTGGCGTTTTCAAGGCTCAAATCTTAAAATAATTACAAAATTAATTAATTCAAAATGGGATTTCTTAGAGATCTTAACGTACCAATTGAATTCATCTGAGATTTGATGATTGCTGCGATCTCTTTGCAAGCAGACGCTTGTGCTTTTTCGCACAGCATTTTTCCCAGTGTAGACCTCAAAGTGAAGTTGATGCATTTCCTCGAATAGACTGCATCGACATGAGATGACGCTGCTTTAGGATTCGAGACCAATTCAAGGACGTGGTTGAGAAAAGGGGTCAGATTCTTCTCCAGCCATTCACCACCCAAAGTATGGACAAATACGACGTATGCCTAAAAAAATGGTAATTCTGCAAACCATACATGAACTTACATGTGTTACTCCAACACGAACTTCACGGTTGACTCCAGAACTTCCTTTGATGATTTCGCCAGTTCCTTTCAAAAAGCCATTCCCGCCACGCAGAAAACCATGCATGAGAAAACCGAGCGCTTCTTCCAACGACAAATTAACTTTGGCGACATTCTGCGCCTTGGAAGAATGCGGCTGCTTTTGTTTATCGGCAGTTTGCGTCATAGCGATCAAGCTACCAAGAAGCCTTCCTACGCTACATCGTACGTCATAGTTGGAACCGTCCAACGCCCTAAAGCAAAGCGTAGCTAGACTTTCGAGCTCCGTCGTATAAAGAAACGAAGCATGATTCAACATCTCGAGAAGACATCGTGCAGCTGAACATCTCACAAATGGTACTCTATCGGTCAAACAATGCCTTGCAGCTTTATAAATTTCTTTGTGCATATTCGATATCGCATTGCCCATCCCGCTGCATACTTTCTCCAACGTATTCATTATTTCGATTCTCAAATTAGACTCTGCGTTTTTCAGCGACCTCACCAAGATGGTCACAGTTTCTTCATAGGAGCGGCCCATCATACGTCCGAGTTTTTCGTACATCGCACCAACGCAACGGATAGCAGCGCTGTAAACAATTTATAATAAAATAATGATGTTGAGCTATTTTACAGTTTGGTTGGAAGAAAACTTGGTGAGTCGTCTTTATTTTTGAGTATGTCGTTGCATTTGTTGACTGTGTCAAATAGGAGAAAGGTGTCGCCGACGCAGAAAAGGGTCGCCATGCATCGTGCAATGAGTCTGCGGGTCGGAGGTCCTGGGCTGTTCTGCAGCAAACCCATGAGCTGAGCGACGAGCCGACCTTGGCAGTCTTTGATGTCATTCTGCAAAGAAAACAAATTATTCGCTCTTCTCAGATTTTCTGCGGAACCTTTTGTGCTGCGACGAGAACTTTGTCCAAAAAGCGAAGCCATTCGAAGATGAAGATTGGACGCTTCTGCTCCGAAAGTTGCTTCAGAGCGTCCTCGTTCAGTGTCAAACTGTGCGAAAGTTCCATCAATGTCCCCTGCCTAAAAACATCAAATGAATCACAAAGAAAAGTCGAGTTTTCTAACTTACATTGCACGAAAGCCGATGTGAAATATAAGTTTAAGAAATAAAAAGTTTTAAAATAAAAACAAAGATTATAGATTTTGACCTAAAACAATTTGGAAGTGGAAAAGGGCAACATTTGTTGCCATTTTTATCACTAAAACATCGATGACTGGGAAGACATCGGACAGGGAAAATTTCCCCGTTTCGGAAACCAAGCTTGCCAACTGCAAAAATGAAAAGCGCGGGAAAAAAACTTAAATTTTTTTTTATATTTCAATCTTTTCAACATTTTTGGATACCTTCAAGAATCAAGGCTATGAAAAATTGAAATGAGTTCTAATTAGTTATCCTTATGAAAAAAAGGTTCAAAATCAGGCCGAATAGGGTTTTTTGTTGTAAAAACGGTCAAAATCTGTCTAAAAATGTTTTTCCTTGTCAAAAAGGGTCTAAATCTGGCTGAAAAGAGTCGTTTCTGGTCATAAAGGGTCTAACTCTTGCTGAAACGAGTCGTTTCTGGTCAAATAGGGTCTAAATCTTGTTGAAACTGGTCGTTTCTTGTCAATAAGGGTCTAAATCTTGCTGAAACTGGTCGTTTCTTGTCAAAAAGGGTCCAAATCTTGCCGAAACTGGTCGTTTCTTGTCAAAAAGGGTTTAAATCTGGCTGAAAAAGATCGCTTCTGGTCAAAAAGGGTCTAAATCTTGCTAAAACTGGTCGTTTCTTGTCCAAAAGGATCAAAATCTGGCTGAAAAGTGTCTTTCCTTGTCAAAAAGGGTTTAAATCTGGCTGAAAAGGGTCTTTTCTGGTCATAAAGGGTCTAAATCTTGCTGAAACGAGTCGTTTCTGGTCAAATAGGGCCTAAATCTTGTTGAAACTGGTCGTTTCTTGTCAATAATGGTCTAAATCTTGCTGAAACTGGTCGTTTCTTGTCAAAAAGGGTCCAAATCTGGCCGAAACGGGTCGTTTCTTGTCAAAAAGGGTTTAAATCTTCCTGAAACAGATCGCTTCAGGTCAAAAAGGGTCTAAATCTTCCTGAAACTGGTCGTTTCTTGTCCAAAAGGATCAAAATCTGACTGAAAAGTGTCTTTCCTTGTCAAAAAGGGTTTAAATCTGGCTGAAAAGGGTCTTTTCTTGTTTAAAAAAAAAAAACCTTCTAAAGCCAGAAGAGTCGATTTTTTCCGTCCTCAAATCCCACGTTTGACAAGAAAAAAAAAAAAGAAAAAGAATTGGGGTCAGATTTCGAAAGACAGGGGAAAAAGAAAAAAGAAAAATGACCATCCTTGAGGACGTACGAAGACCGCGACGTCCCCTGAGAGCCGAAAATATCGGAAAAAGTGAAGACTCGGATGACAAGGATATCCTGGCTAATTAAAACGAGGGAAAAATGAAGAAATAAGGAAGGGGGACGGCAAGGACGTTAAAAAAGACTCCTTGGATCCCAAGTAGGACAATCGCCGTATAAAACAACCGCGGGAAAACGAAATTTTCTTCACTCCTTTACGATGGGTTATCGCACCATCATCCTCATAGCCTCCGTAAGCATTCATAACCGATAAAAAACCAATAAACTGAGTCTTTTTCATATTTCAGGTCATTGCATTTACGTCTTCACAGGAAAACGATCAATGTAGAACTCCGCCAGCAGGATGGCCAAAGGTAATTAAAAATTTGCTTGGCGGGCGGAACGCTACCTCGTTCCTAGATTATTCCTAAAGGCTTTCACTGAGAAAGGGGATCCAATTATGGACTGAACGACTTGAAATTTTCAGGGGTTTTTCATATTTTCTATAGGAAGGACCGAAATAGGGTGACCAGGAGAAATTTTTTATTTTGCGTACACCAAGGCTTTATCTGCAAATAAAGGAACATTTAAAATTTGGCTAAAAATTTGTCGAAAAGATACAAAGTCTCCCTAAAAAGGGTATATCCTTGTCAAATAAAGGTTCAAAATTAGGCCAAAAAGTGTCTTTTTTTGTCAAAAGGGTCAAAATTTGTCTGAAAAGTGTCTTTTCTTGTCAAAAAGGGCCAAAATATGGCACAAAAGGTTCTTTTCTTATTATAAAAAAGGTTCAAATTTAGGCTTAAAAGGGTCTTATCTGGTCAAAAATTGTTAAAATCTGTCTAAAAAATGGGTTTTCTTATCGAAAAAGGTTCAAAATCTGGCTGAGTAGTGTCTTTTTTTTTGTCAAAATCTGTCCATCTTTTTGGTTGTTAAAAAGGGTCTAAATCTGGCTGAAACTGGTCGTTTCTTGTCAGAAAAAGGTCAAAATCTGTCAAAAAGTGTTTTTATCTTGTCCCAAAGGGTCAAAATCTGGCTGAAAAGGGTCTTTTTTGTCAATAAAAGTTCAAAATCAGACTGAAAAGAGTCTTTTCTTGTCTATAAGGGTCGAAATCTAGACTTTGGTCGTCCCAGAAATGCGTGTGGCGTAAAAATTTATTAAAATGCGTAAAATCACGCATAATGCGTACCATGTTGTCATTTTAGAACCAAAGTTCACTGCCCACGGGGAGCTATGTACAATTTCAGCAGTACAGTGTTGCCAGATTTGCTACTTTACACTTCCAGTGTTGCCAAATGGTGTAATGATAGAAATTTGTCTTCTTCAAAAGCAACCAATTTGTGGTGAAAGCTCCATCTGTTGCTTTCAGGCTTTGTTGCCAAATTGGGCGATTTATGAAAACTGGGCTCCTCCAAAAGTACCCTAAATTGGGCCAAAATTCCCACCTATGTCATCACTGTTTCCAGTCCTTCAGGAAACAATAAACCAATTAAATCGTTACACAATGGTTTTTTTTTATTAATTTTTTTCCTTGGTCAACAAAAGTTTTGTTTTCACGGTTGTTCGACTGTGAAAATCGTACGTGCTTCAAGAAACATTTTCGGTCCTTCACGCCTCACTGAGGTCATCCTAGGATTTACAGGATCCGTTTGTGTAAATATACGTGAAAATTCTTCCTGTACAACTTGAAATGCATCTCAGGATATTGGCCAGTGTTGCCAAATTTGGCGATCTATAGGAAGTTTGGGCTCCAAAGTTCAGCTCCATAGATGCAAAATGACTTCCTTTTACATTCAATTTGTTCCAGAGGCCACCACAATGTTGCGACCTTCCTTTCCCGCTGGAAAACATGAAAAAACAGTTCGGATCTTGCATTCGCCAAATCGGAAGGCCATCTTCTGCAGTTCCCACAGGTAAAACAAGGAAGACCATAAAGAAAAGTTTTAATTAATTGCATTTTTTAGCAAAAGCTGTCCGAGATACTAGATTGGTAAGTGCTTTACTTATTTTTTAACTTATTTACAAATTTGTTTTTATTTTATTTTTTTTCCTAGTGCATCGAAGAATGCGTTTACAAAGGAATGGGATTTTTCGTAAGTTGCGATTTATAATTTATTATTTAATTAATTAATTTTTTCAAAGGATAAATCGTTGGACAAAGAAGCGATAGCGCAGGAACTCAAAAAAGGAGTCGAGAAAAAACAACTTTGGACTAAACCGATGGAGGCCGCCATTAAAACGTGCTTTGCCGATACAGGTTAGTTTCTCAATTGATGACGTCAACATTTCAACTTCGCGACCAATGTTTTCTTGATCCTTGGAGTGTCCTTATCACTTTTCTGATCAAATTTTGCATTTTGGGCCTAAAAAGTGTAAAAACTCGTGTTTTTCGTTCACTAAAAAAACCACAATTTTTTGATTTTAACGGATTTCCTGAGGAAAACACGCTATTGAGGTCGGTCTCAACGCTCATCATTTAGCCCAGCAAAAATTTTTAAGTTTTCTGTATTGAATGATTTTTTTTGTTCACAGAAAAAGCGGAAAATGAGGAAGAAGCTGCTTGCGACCACGCCCCTCACGTTTTCACCCACTGCGTCATGAGGCAACTATTTTTGGTAAAAATTAAAATTTTAATTTAAAAAAAAATTAATTTTAATTATTTATTTGACAGAACTGTCCGGCCTCTCAATGGAAAAGCAGTGAGTAAACATTTCTATTTATTTAATAATTAATTAACAATAAAAAAGCCTTGGAAATGCGGCGGAGCGTAAAAAGTCGAGGACGTCAAATATAAGTGTCGGATCAATGGATAAGACTGGTTTAGGGTCGAAAGTGGGGTAGTTTGATTGGGGATGGGGTAGCATTTTTCCCCTACTTTTCAACCAAAATTTCCCGCTTTCGTCGAAAAAGGGAAATTTGAGCCGTGACCACCCACTTAGCGAAGGATTCGTCCTTGCGAGTTGATGCGTGAAAAGGCGGAAGTGTCAACACTTTCCCGACATGGCCGATGTCTTTTTAATGTTTAATTTTCGTCTTTTTTCAGATGATGAGTGTAACCTCGTGAAGGAAAGGATGGAAGTCTGTCCCAATATCCCTCCCCCACCGCCACCACCACCACAACAGCCAGGAGGACCCGGAGGACCCGGAGGACCAGGATTCCAACCTCAAGGATTCCCATCTCCGGGTTTCCCCCAATAAAAAATCTGTATAAAATGTTCCAAAAAATAAATTAATTGCCAAAACATAAAGAATTATTTGACATTCCTGAAAAACTTCGATTTGAAATGGGCAAACCAACATGGGCTTTCTGTTATGCGTAATAGTTGAGTTTACGCCTTCACTCCTTTGTGGACAAAGAATAGGCAAGCCCGCATTGAAGCCCGGTTGTGCGAAATGGTCGAATTTTGTGCTTTTCTCATGGAAACGGAAGGTCAAGGAGCGAAAATACGAATCTGAGGTCAATTTTGCGATTTAAAGGCGGGTAGGGGGGGTCCTATGCTTTTTAGCTAAAAATTTTCATTTCTTAATTTGGTCCAAAATGTCGTTTAAGACTGTTTTTAAAGTGAGAAAAACGAATCTGAGGTCGGTTTTATGATTTAAAAAAAATCCATTTTTCTACTTTTTTGACCCAAAATTTTCATTTTTTGATTTCGTCCAAAGTGTGGCTTTTAGACGGTTTTCAGGGTGAGAAACAATAATCCGGGATCGGTTTTTCGATTAAAAAATATTTTTTTTGACCTCATCCAAGGGGGGACCCTTTCTCTACTTTTTTGACCCAAAATTTTCATTTTTTGATTTAGTTCAAAATGTCGTTTTAGACTGTTTTTATGGTGAGAAACACGAATCTGAGGTCGGTTTTTCGATTTAAAAATATTTTTTTCGACCTCATCCAAGGGGGGACCCTTTCTCTACTTTTTTGACCCAAAATTTTCATTTTTTGATTTAGTTCAAAATGTCGTTTTAGACTGTTTTTATGGCGAGAAACACGAATCTGAGGTCGCTTTTTCGATTTAAAAACATTTTTTTCGACCTCATCCAAGGGGGGACCCTTTCTCTACTTTTTTGACTCAAAATTTTCATTTTTTGATCCAGCCCAAAATGTGGTTTTACACCATTTTTAGAGTGAGAAACACAAATCCGAGACCAGTTTTTCGATATAAAAACTTTTTTTTTTTCGACCAAAGGAGAGTTTTTTCCCACATTACCCTGGTTTGCTCCCATGAGCTTGAATTCCTCATCTTTCAAGTTCAGCCTAAGAATTCTTCAGACTTCCAAGTCCAACTAAGAAAACATTCAAATTTGAATTTCCCTCTTCCCATCACGAAAGCACTTCCTCGATTCTCGGCTACAAGTTCTAAAACAGAAAATCTATTCTCGGATAAAGTCGTATTTAAAAATAATCATTTTAGTTCAAAACCCTCGTGTCGACCAGACGTCCTCAATTTTTGATCAATCAAAAACCAATTTATACAATAAAATAAATAAACTTTTCTTTTTGAAAATAACCGTTTACGAAATTTTAATGTCAAAATTCTGAAAATTGCAGTTTCGGGTGAGTTTGAGCTTCCGATTGTTTTTTCCTGGGTTTCCTCATTTCCGGCTTTTTTCTTTCATTACTTCGACCTTCAATAAATGCCTAAAAATGAAATTTTTGCTTCATTTCTTAAATTTGCATTGCAAAGAATGCTACATAGGTGGTACTGAGCACGTTTGAGCATTACCTCAACTATAGAGAGCAGTTTTTAGTGAACCGATCGACTTGAAATTTTTAGGGCACTTTATGTTCATAACGAAGAAAAGCCAAAAAGTCGATCGGTCCACATAAAGCTGAGAAAAACGTCAGTTCTTATTTGAGTGCCCACTCATACTCAATGTCTGTGGGAAAAAAAAAAAAAAAACTCTTGCTTAGCAAAAAAAAGTTTGAAAAAATTACATTTTTCAGAATTTGAGCATATTTGAGGCAAAATTGTGAACTTTCCCAGAAGGAGCATCACTGTAATTTGGTGGACGATGGTTGTAACCCTATGAGAGGGAACATATCGTGTTTATTTGTTTCTCGATTATAATAGATCATTTTTTTTGTCATTTTTATACGTTTTATAGGTAAAGGAATGTAATTGTTTTTCAAATCACTGATGAATTTTGCAGAAAAGAAGCGATGAGTAAGCAGGCTGTAGCTGGAGAGCAATCGACTGAACCCGGCCCGACTGAAAAGCCGGAGCTTAAAGTGAGTTGTCCCTTTTGAACGTTTTTGAGGCGATCGAATCGAATTTTTAGGCGGAGAAGTCGAAGAGGTCCAGGGAGGAGAAGATAAGGAAGAAAGACGAGAAAAGTGTCGAGCACATGTTGAAGGCTCTTAGCAACCTTTCGACTCCTGAAGAAAAACTTGGAGTTATGTATCAGAAATATACGGAAATCATCAACAATCAAAGGGTGTTACAGGTATAATAGCAACCTCTTTGGTTTGGGCATGGCTGGGGTTCAACAAAGAGGCATAATCTGCAGAGCTTACCTGAACCTTGAAGGCATTTTCATGCAGGGATGGATAGGCCCAGCGGGAGATCGTGATTCCTTGAAGGGCCGCTATTGCAGGGCCGTTCGTCCCCATTATGGTCCTTGCTGGACACTAGGGGCCCTTTTAGCTCGAATTTTGATCCTTTTTGGACACTAGGGGCCCATTTCAGGAAGGTTTTTGACCTTTTTTTGGACACGAGGAGCCCTTTTAACATGATTTTGTTCCTTTACTATGAAAAGGGCCCTTTTAGCTTGAATTTTGATCTTTTTTTGGACACTGGGGGGCCCTATATATCTTGATTCTTGGTATCCTTTTTGGACACTGGGGGCCCTTTTCAGCAAGGTTTTTGACCTTTTTTGGACACGAGGGGCCCTTTTAACCAGATTTGGTTCCTTTACTATGAAAAGGGCCCTGTTCAGCTTGATTTTTGGACACTAGGGGCCCTTTTAGGTAGGTTTTTGATCTTTTTTTGGATACAAGGAGCCCTTTTAACCAGGTTTTGTTCCTTTACTAATGGGCCCTTTTTAGCTTGATTTTTAAAAAATCCTTTTTGGGATACTAGGGGCCCTTTTAGCTGCGTTTTTGATCTTTTTTGAAGACAAGGGCCCACCCTTTTAGCTTGAATTTTGATCCTTTTGGACACTAGGGGCCCTTTTTAGGTAGGTTTTTGATCTTTTTTGGACACAAGGTGCTCTTTTAACCAGATTTTGTTCCTTTACTATATAAAGGGCCCTTTTTAGCTTGATTTTTGATCCTTTTTGGGCTGTAGGGGCCCGTATAATCTTGATTCTTTTTACCCGTTTTTGGACCCTAGGGGCTTTTTTTAGCAAGATTTTTGGCCTTTTTTTTTTTTTTACATAAGGGGCCCTTTCAACCAGATTTTGCTCCTTTTCTATGAAAAGGGCCCTTTTTAGCTTGATTTTTAAAAAATCCTTTTTGGGATACTAGGGGCCCTTTTAGCTGGAATTTTGATCCTTTTGGACACTAGGGGCCCTTTTTAGCTGGGTTTTTGATCTTTTTTGGACACAAGGGCCCACCCTTTCGGCTTGAATTTTGATCCTTTTGGACACTAAGGGCCCTTTTTAGGTAGGTTTTTGATCTTTTTTGGACACAAGGTGCTCTTTTAACCAGATTTTGTTCCTTTACTATATAAAGGGCCCTTTTTAGCTTGATTTTTGATCCTTTTTGGGCTGTAGGGGCCCGTATTATCTTGATTCTTTTTACCCGTTTTTGGACCCTAGGGGCCCTTTTTAGCAAGATTTTTGGCCTTTTTTTTGACATAAGGGGCCCTTTCAACCAGATTTTGCTCCTTTACTATGAAAAGGGCCCTTTTAGCTGGAATTTTGATCCTTTTGGTCACTAGGGGCCTGTATTATCTTGATTCTTTTTACCAGTTTTTGGACCCTAGGGGCCCTTTTTAGCAAGATTTTTGGCCTTTTTATTTGACATAAGGGGCCCTTTCAACCAGATTTTGCTCCTTTTCTATGAAAAGGGCCCTTTTTAGCTTGATTTTTTAAAAATCCTTTTTGGGATACTAGGGGCCCTTTTAGCTGGAATTTTGATCCTTTTGGACACTAGGGGCCCTTTTTAGGTAGGTTTTTGATCTTTATTGGACACAAGGTGCTCTTTTAACCAGATTTTGTTCCTTTACTATAAAAAGGGCCCTTTTTAGCTTGATTTTTGATCCTTTTTGGACTCTAAGGGCCCGTATTATCTTGATTCTTTTTATCTGTTTTTGGACCCTAGGGGCCCTTTTTAGCAAGATTTTTGGCTCTTTTTTGACACAAGGGGCCCTTTCATCCTGATTTTGTTCCTTTACTATGAAAAGGGCCCTTTTTACCTCGATTTTTAATCCTTTTTGGACACTTAGGGGCCCTTTTTAGCTTGATTTTTGATCATTTTTTGCATACTAGGGGCCCTTTTAGCTTGAATTTTGATCCTATTTGGACAATAGGGTCTTTTTTTTTTTTTGACACAATTTTTTTTACTAGATTATGTTTCTTTGTGACGAAAAGGGACCTTTTTATCTTGATTTATGAATCCTTTTGGACCCTAGGTCATATTTACACCAATTCTTGTTTTAGAACACAGTAAAAGTAATGGAGAAGAAAAATTGCGTCCTCCAAAGGGAAAAGGAGCAACTTCAAGCGGAACACAACAAAGCGATTCTAACTCGAAGCCGATTAGAAAACCTTTGCCGTGAACTTCAACGACAGAACAAAGCAATCAAAGTAAACCATTTAACCTTCCATTCTACTAATCCCTTTCTCCAGGACGAAAGTTTAACCGCGATGCGAGAGGAAGAAGAGAAGAAACGAGAGGTCGCCGCCATGTTTCATTCAACCCTCACCGAACTCGGAAACCTCGTTTCCAAAAACAACGACAAAAACAACAAACTCCGCGATGACAACATTGACATGTCCAACAAGCTCAAAAGCGTCTGCGAGCAATATGAAAAGAAAGAACAAGTATAAAGCTTATAATGTCTATTTTTAATCTATTTGATTCCAGCATGTCGAAAAATTGGGCAAACAACTCGAATTAGAAATGCAACTCACCGAAGCCAAAATGGCGAAAGCAAAAATGGAAATGGCCATCGAAAAAGATACTTTGAATCGAGAAAAACAACAACTTCTTCTCGTATGTTGATATCGTTTACAATTTTTTATCTTCTTTTATAGGAATGTGCCAAGTATAAGAGCATACTTGAAGAAAACAAAGAAACCGAGTCAAATTTAAGAAACCAAATTCACATGTACAATGAGAAATATGATGAATTTCATAAAGCGTTGGTTCAAAGTAATGATGCGATAAGTAGCTTTAAACAAGAAATGGAAAGGGTAAGAGGTTTTTTCGTCGTTGTGTTGTTTCATTCTTTTCTGCAGATGTCCAAGCAGATAACGAAGTTAGAAAAAGAGACGATGACGTGGAGGACGAGGTACGAATCGACTCATCAAGCTCTTTTGAAAATGACAGACGAGAAGTTGAGAAGCGACCAGAATGCAGTGGTTACCTTAAGAAGGATGAGCGCTCTTCAAGGTCTTTGTCGGAAGCTTCAAGGCGAATGTGCCCTTCTTAGGGATGAACTGAAAAAACAAGGAAGTATGTCTTTTTTAATAGTTTGTCTTCGATTTTAACAATCCGTAGTTAATCCTGGCGATATCGGAAAGACGGAAAATGGCGAAGAAAAACCTGATGTAGCTCAAGATACCGAAAACTGCTCAATACTTGACATCAATGAGGTATCTAGTATACCCCATCGTGGCCACTCATTGGCTTTCTTTTCAGAAAAAAGACAACCACGCCTCAGATGACAAAACTCCCGAAATCAAGGCTGAAAATGAAAAATCCGATTCGTCTGAAAACAAGTCTGAAGTGAAAACTGATTCGTCTGAAAACAAGGCTGAAGTGAAAACCGATTCGTCTGAAGTAAAATCTGATTCGACACCAGAAAAGGAAGAAAAATCTGAACCTGAAAACCCATCACCTTCGGAAACCGCAGAACTTTCCAAAAACGACGACAACAAAATGGCCGAGCAGTCCGGAAAGAAGAATAAACAGAAGAAGAAAAATAGGAAATGAACTATTCCGACCCTGTATTTTCTACTATGGTTCCTCTCTTGTATTAGTAGTAATCTCAAACACTAAAATCATTGAAAATGAGAAAGACATGTTCTTTTACGATCTCCTTTAATTTTTTCTTCTCTCCACCACCGTAGTTTTTAGGTCTAGTCTGTCAACCGATTTCCTCTGAAATAAAATAACTTTTTTTTTTATTTCGTTTTTTTCATGAAACCTTTCGACTTCCTGAATTTGATAGTGGGATGCGCAGAAGAGAAGGTTCAATGGGAGGAGGGGAACTTCTCAACCAATAGGAGGCTGAGAACACCTTGGCCAATAGGAAGGCTAAAACTCCTTGGCCAATAGGAGGCCTGGAACTCCTTGTCCAATAGGAGGCCTGGAACTCCTTGGCCAATAGTAAGCTGATAACACCACGTCCAATAGGGAACCTGAAACTCCTTGGCCAATAGGAGGCCAGGATCTTCTTTGCCAATAGGATCCCAGGAACACCTTGGCCAATAGGAAGCGTGAAACTCCTAGGCCAATAGGAGACCAGGATCTTCTTGGCCAATAGGAGGCCAGGATCTTCTTTGCCATTAGAAGCCCAGGAACTCCTCAGCCAATAGTAGGCTGAGAACACCTCGGCCAATAGAAACCTGAAACTCCTGGGCCAATAGGACGCCAGGATCTTCTTGGCCAATAGGAGGGAAGGATCTCCTTGTCCAATAGGAGGCCATGAACTCCTCAGCCAATTAGGCTGCTGGCTGATGACACCACGTCCAATAGGGAACCTGAAACTCCTTGGCCAATAGGAGGCCAGGATCTTCTTTGCCAATAGGATCCCAGGAACACCTTGGCAATAGGAAGCCTGAAACTCCTAGGCCAATAGGAGACCAGTATCTTCTTGGCCAATAGGAGGCCAGGATCTTCTTTGCCAATAGAAGCCCAGGAACTCCTCAGCCAATAGTAGGCTGAGAACACCTCGGCCAATAGAAACCTGAAACTCCTGGGCCAATAGGACGCCAGGATCTTCTTGGCCAATAGGAGGGAAGGATCTCCTTGTCCAATAGGAGGCCTGGAACTCCTTGGCCAATAGTAAGCTGATAACACCTCGTCCAATAGCAAACCTGAAACTCCTTGGCCAATAGGAGGCCAGGATCTTCTATGCCAATAGGATCCCAGGAACACCTTGGCAATAGGAAGCCTGAACTCCTAGGTCAATAGGAGACCAGTATCTTCTTGGCCAATAGGAGGCCAGGATCTTCTTTGCCAATAGAAGCCCAGGAACTCCTCAGCCAATAGTAGGCTGAGAACACCTCGGCCAATAGGAAGCCTAAAACTCCTCAACCAATAGGAGGTTGAGAACACCTCGGCCAATAGGAAGCCTAAAACTCCTCAACCAATAGGAGGCTGAGAACACCTCGGCCAATAGGAAGCCTAAAACTCCTTGTCCAATAGGAGGCCTGGAACTCCTTGGCCAATAGTAAGCTGATAACACCTCGTCCAATAACAAACCTGAAACTCCTTGGCCAATAGGAGGCCAGGATCTTCTTTGCCAATAGAAGCCCAGAAACTCCTCAGCCAATAGTAGGCTGAGAACACCTCGGCCAATTGAAACCTGAAACTCCTGGGCCAATAGGACGCCAGGATCTTCTTGGCCAATAGGAGGGAAGGATCTCCTTGGCCAACAAGAGGCCATGAACTCCTCAGCCAATTAGGCTGCTGGCTGATGACACCACGTCCAATAGGGAGCCTGAAACACCTGATTAGTAAAAAGGAAATTCCTGATAAGGAATAGAAAGAAATGATAAAAATTTTGAATTTCGACAATTTATTTGGTATTAAAAATAATGACTAGGCTTTTCTCAGCAACTTTTACCCTGATATTTCGACCCTTCTTATCATAGGGACGGAATGCAGGACATTCAGTACTGCATTACTGACCAAAGCTATCGAACGAATCATGCCCTCTATGCGGTCATCCAGATATTTGCGGAAGTTACCCAAATCGAAATGCTTCCGTCTTTTCTCAATATGCGTCATGTTGTAATAAGTGTACATGTAGCAAGCAGGAGTTTCCGACACTGTATATATTTTGTGAAATTCGCCTGTTGAAAGGGGTTCATTTTCGCCAGAAGAGAGTGTCACGTTGGTCCTGTTGCTTCGCTCTAGGATGACTTCGCCTTTTAAAACTGTGAGCGAGACGTTGGTCAAATCCTGGTGTATGTAGTTCTCGAGAGATAACCCCGGGAAATCAGCGATGAACAATGCATCTGAATAGTTTGACCAAGATTGGACTTCCTTTCCAATTTGGACCAACGCATGGCGCCATATTGTCAACTCAGAAAGAAGCGGCATCAACCAAGAAATTGGCTTCAACGGCGACCATTCTGCCTTCAAAAGATCCACCTTAGGATCAAACATTCTTTGCTGAAACCTCCTATTCAAAGACGTCCATACATCTACAAACAACATGAATTCTCCATTTGATTTTCTTCCATTACCAATATAAATTGAAACGTTCTTCAATCCTGATTTCTCCAAATGCTTTTCGACGCATTTCGAATATTGGATGACCATATCGCCATGTTTTTGCCACCGGTCATTCCTTACCCATGCCTGAAAAATATATAGTAAACTGAATTTTCTATTCGATCTTTTTCTTACTTCTGGATCTAAAAACATCTCCTTTCCTGTCTCTTTGTCGACTACTTTGATCAATACCATGACTGGATCCCATGTGTTGACCATCATGTCCCATGAATAGCCATAAAGTCCGTTTGTCCAGTTGTTATAACCCTGGGAAAAAGTGAAATTCAGGAGTTGTAGGTAGGGTGAAGGACAATAGGAGGCCTGGAACTCCTTGGCCAATAGGAGGCCTGGAACTCCTTAGCCAATAGGAGGCCTGGAAATCCTTAGCCAATAGGAGGCCTGGAACTCCTTCGCCAATAGGAGGCCTGGAACTCATTCGCCAATAGGATGTTGAGAGCCAATAAGTTTGTTGAAAGAAATGAAGTTTCCCTCTTACCTTAGTGATGAAATGCGAATAAGGAAGAAAGCATTGAGTAACCACATGAATACAAAGAGCAGCAGCCAACGAGTTCTTCTTCCAACCATGATTTCTCTCTTTTTTCCCACCTAAATCACCAAATAAGTTTAAGAAAAAGCCGACTTCATCTTACTTTTCTCAGTCTCATAATAGCAGTCTTCGTTCTTTTCAGTCCTCCTCCTTCCTACCCTCTCAGTCAACCTTTTAGGCCAATCGAAAGCACAGAAAAGAGGCATCGTCACAAGACACACATAAGGGAACATCCCAATGTAAAACATCTGCGAGTTCATAAGATGGAAGCTCGCCAAAAAGACAAATGCAATCGGCCTCGTTTTATCGAAATAAATCCAAAACCCAATCGTCAAATCCAAAAGAAACCCAGTCACGTGGACTATCCACAAGTCGATTTCGTGCGACGTCAAAAATATCCTGAAAAACATTATTTTACCCTTCTTCTATTCTTCAACTACCTAAAAGGATCAAAAACCCAATGATTCGAAAGTTCAGACATCGACTGACCAGATAACCAATCAAAATTAAACTTCTTCAACCCTGCATAAAAATAAAGCAGGAACAGTTGAAATCTTAATATCCCATAATTCCACAAAGGGACATCCTTATGCGTGGTTCTTCCATAATAAACATCCAGGGAGCTAAAACACAAATTAGAAGATCTCTGTGGGCCTGCACGTACCAATAACTGTTGGAATCAGTAAAAGCGAATAGGATTGACAATAAACCGTATAAATAGGAATGGTTGTTCCATACTGTCTTGTCCAATAAGAAAATGTACCAGTATGGTATCAGGAAGGCAAAGCAAGCTAGCCTAAAATATGCACCCAACATGATTCCAGCAGCACCTGAAGAAAGAGGTTAGTTTAGGCGGGAAAATAGTGACGTACCTAGCCACATAATGAGATACACGATGCACATCCATTGTAAAGGAAGAGGCTTGAGGAAGTCGAAAAGAGGAAATCTGCATTCGTCCGGGTTTCCCCAACGCAAGTCTGCATCTCCGAGGCCTCTTTCATCCGGGATATCGAGAAGCATCAACGCCCCTAAAATTTTTCCCATAATGTATTCCAATGAACGCAACTTACCGAACAAAATTCTCGAGACAGCCAAAGAACTTGGGTCAACAGGCTTGAAGAGGACACCGACAAAAGAGTTCCAGGAGGACAATTCTTCAAGTTTGAAACCCAACGCTTTGTCCACAATGGAATCTTTCACCTTAGGACCCATTGTCCACCTTTGGCTGCGGATGGGATATGATCAAATTATCATCTTCGATCATAAAGCAGACCGGTGGAAATGATTGAAAGAGACATCTCAACCGAAATCCATAGCAACCTCCCTTGTTTTTCGAAATCTCCTCAGCTTCCCAAAAGCGATCAATACTCCCACAACTCCATCCAGAACCGCCTTTATTTAAAAGATCAAGCATCCAGGGTTGAATTGTAAATAAGTATAGACTTTCTAGGACTTTCCGTTTTCCTAAGACATAAAATGAAAGATTTTTAAGAAATAGGTCCTACGAAAATTTCAAACTTTGACCATCGATATCTCCTGAACCGCTTGACCGATTTTGACTCCGGAAAGCTTATTAGACGCAGAATTTAATTGTCTTTTATTTTGTACTTCGTGGTTAGGCCGCTAAAACCCATAGCTTTTGAGCTACAGGTGAAAAACTGAAAAAAGTTCCAATTTAGGATGGTTTTTTCAAAATGGCGGATGAACTAGAGGGATGAGGGAGACGAAATCTTGGATTTAGAACCACCTAATTGTCCTAAACTCCTTAAGACGGGTCCAAAACTGCAATTTTCATTCGATTTCTTCATTCCGTTGAAGTCTTCAGTTGGTAGAAACGTCGATAGGATGCGCTAGCTGTATATAAAGGTGGAAACGACGTTAATACATTTGGAAGACTTTTTGCACCATTTGATGACTGATTTGTCTTGAAAATCATACGGTACCAATCTGATGATTCACGTTTTTCTTCTTACAGGGAGGAATTCGTGGCACGTGAACTTAATATGAATGAGGAAACAATGAGCTGTCCAGAAGTTTGTGCCTTCCCTTTTGTCTTCTACGGACGGATTTAGCTATTCGCTCGGTACAATTAGCAGGTCGTGGGAGGTCAAACGAATAACAATAACGCCCACGTCGACTTTCTGACACCAAAAATTAGATACCCATAATCTCGAACGTAACGAATTCCTCAGTCGTGTGTCACCGGCGCCTCTAATATTTTTTACATTTTTCCCCCCCTTGACAATTTAATCGTTTTTAGCTCCGAGTGTTGAATCAAAGAGGAACAACCGAGACGGAGATAGTCTAGCCTCTTCCCTGTGCTATTTAGAGATCGCCCTTAACGAGATTACCATTCAGATTCTCGGGAACCTAAACGATTATTTTTCTTTCGAGTTCTCCCCCCCAAAAGATGGCACTAATCTACTTATTGGATTAAAAACCGATGACACCTGTCCGCATACTTCTTTTCCCAAAGGATAATCCTGAAGTCGATTGCTTTTTCCACAAATCTGCAAAGAATCGTTTCCATGTTTTCAGAAATTTGAGGCTCTACAGACCTCTCCACAATCACCAAATAGTCCCCAACCCAATTTCCAACAGCATTCCTCCTCACCACTCTCTTCGCTTATCGTCCAACTCTCTGTCATCATCTGATCATTGTTTTTTTATAACTTAGCGGCCGAGGGAACTTATCGGCTCGCATACTATCGTTTGAATTTCATCTGCTGACTTAGTGAAAACCTCACTGAATTCTAGAACTCAGTTCTATAAACAAAAAAATATTAGGAATGCGATCGGTTCAGTTCAAGGGTGGTCATAAGGAATGGTTTATAAGGTGGGGGTGGGAAAGGATCTTGGTGAACGTGAGGTAGCACAAAGAAATAAGGATTATAAAACCCCCTTAAAGAGGGGATTTTTGTGACACTTTCACACACCTGTACGCACCGCCTAACTAAAGCCACCTTGGGGAATATTTTCCAAGAAGAACCCCAAAATGTTAATAAGGGATGTGATTTAAAAGCGTGAAGAATTTTCTTCGGGATGGCTCGGAAGTGAATGATTTTGTCTTTGCAACATAGGAGACAATAGCGTTTGTTGTTTTTCGGAAAGGAGATAAAACTTCTTTTTTAATAGGACAATGGAAAAGCGTATGTAAATGAAGAGGGAGCGGCCTCGGGAATTACAAAAGGGTGGCACAGGAGCCGCTAGTTTGAAATTTCGCTCCGGGAACCGGTACAGCGTACTCAGGTACGGGGAAGCCTCTTGGCCACACACACCTTCACCCTCTCCACAGGTACATCCTATTTAACGCCACGGAAATTTTCCCGTCAGTTCACTTCAAAGGGCCCTTCCCGACCTGTCAAAACCCGTCTTAACAAGCTCCCTTTGCAAAACAAACTGAAATGTTCATAAAAGGCTCAAAAAGCGATCTAATCAAATAAAAATAAATCAATCATCATTTATGAAAGTAGATCGAAAGTGTCAACATAATAAATGGTCGTTACATCATTACGGGATGGAAAAATCCCATTCGATTTTGGACGAAAGTGGTTTTAAAAAGGAATTATATCGTCGGGAAGGATATTGCCGGATAATACCGCGTAAGTGCGAGTAAATAAAGAAGCCGAAAAAGAGGAGGGAGATCACAGGGCTTCTTTTCCGACCCTGTTTGCCTTTTTGGACGAGATGCCGCCTCGGTGTTTTGTAATACCGATTTATAAGTCCCTTCCCGACAATTTCGTCGCACCACCTTTTTTTCCCCGACCTTTTTCACAGTCATCAACGGTTGGTGGTCTGGCAGATGACGAAGACCCAATCACAGTCCCATTGTCTTGGAAACGACAGACTTTGTGGTTGAAAATCAAACATATGTCATCTTAAGATGAGGCGCCGCGCTGTCCAGCCCAAAATTACCCAACTATTTGTCCAATTCAAGATGCTACTTTGATGATAAATCCTGTTATTACAGTGTACTTCCAATGATACAACTTTGCCATTCCTATGCTATGAGTAGCTTCGCAGTTTCCTCCGTCACGTCGCTTGTTTTTCGTCCCCATGATTTAAACATTTATCTTCCTTCCCCATTACCTCCAAATAACCAAAATATATCAATACCCCAACTAATCCCCCCTTTTATACTTCTTTCCATTACCCCAACTAACCCTGATTATGTACTCCCCTAAATAGATAACAGAGAAAACCCCAACAACTAACAAGATATACCCCAACTAGTTCCCCCAACTAGCCCCCACCTAGTTCCCCAACAAGGCCCCCAACTAGCCCCCAACTAGTTCCCCCAACTAGCCCCCCCAACTAGATCCCCCAACTAGTTACCCCAAGTAGCCCCCAACTAGCCCTAACTAGTCTCCCCAACTAGCCCCAACTAGACTCTCCAACTAGCTCTAACTAGTTCCCCCAAGTAGCCCCCAACTACCCACCAACTAGCCTCAACTACCCCATCTAGCCCCCAACTAGTTCCCCCCAACTAGTCTCTCCAACTAGTCTCTCCAACTAACCCCCACCTAGTCCCCCGAACTAGCCCCCAAAACTAGCCCCAACTCACCCGTTACCCTTCCCTTATTTCCCCCTCCCCTATATCCCCCAATTCCAAAATAAACTCTCACCTAAAGGGCCTTTTCAGGGTTCAAGTTTCTCGTCGTTTTTATCGAGATGTCTGCCCTCCTACGACTACGGAGTATGGAAGACGACGATTTTGTACTACAGGGATTGGTGCGTTAGAGGCTTTTGTAGCCATGCCTGCTCATCCACTTTCAATCCTTCTGGTACATTTTGTATCCTAACTTTTTAAGTTTTTTTTTCGTCTTCTCAGTGGCCTTTTCATCTTTGTCCCTCCATAAAGATTAGTAGCCGGAACCTGAAAAAAATGGGATTCAAATTTGGCAATAAATTAGCCTGGATAAGCCCCTTTTGATGCCGATTGACTGGTGGAAATAAAAAATTTTCTTCATTCCTCAAGATTCTTTTTTGGATTAAATGGTAATAGGACAGCGAAGGCGTTTGTTGTAGGTGTGACAGTACAAGAAAAAAATAAAATTGGTCGCTGTCTGCCCACTTTTTCAACAAATCACAATACGAAGAGGGTTTCGACCTCGGCGAGGTCAATCATGTCCGGAAAATAAAAATAATTCCGCGACAGAAGAATAAAGTCTCCCGACATTACTGACCGATATTGATGCGTCTCCAAAAAGGGGGTTGAGGTTTCAAGGATGAGGTTCACCGACCTCGAGATCGATCCGAGAAAAATAAAAAGAAAAACTTTTTCCCAAGTCGGGGGTGGTCTGGGGGGGTCAACGATTTGTCAACGTGTGCTTCCAAGTCCCCCTTTTTACGGGGGAGTTGTGTGGATCGTAGTAAAGTGCGGGGGCGGCGCCGAAGAGCCGAGGGTAGGACTATAAAGCCTTTCGGCGCCACCGCCTCCCTCGAAACTCCCAGCCTTGGTTATTGCACCCCCTTACGTTCGAATTGCCCGCAGTCGCTTTACACTCTTCAAAAAAATATAAAAAAGAAGTTAATTTTCAGACTTTAATGCCTTCTCTCATCACCATAAACTGACCTATACCACACAACTTTCGACATCCTTTGTCCCTCATTTTCGCTATCATTCCGTCCCCTGTTTTTCCTTCCCATCGTTTTATGCGAAGTCACTGACCTCTCCTTTCAACCCCTTGGGTTATTTCCCATTTTTATTTTCCACAGTGGTAAAACAAGGCACAAAAGGGTACTACCGCCATGTCCCAAGTGGTAGACCCTAAGCACATGTCTGCCTAGTAGTTTGGAGGCTTTAGGAGAGTAAATTATAATAGGAGAGGTAATGGAAAGGAGGATAATTTTATAGCAATGTCATCTTCCCAGATCCACGATGGCAAAACTCTGGTACCATTCTGATGGACTGAAATACTCAGAGATGTAGATGTAGAAAAAGTAGAGAAACAAGACCATCTCATATGTGCCATCAGCCACCAAAACTGCAATCATCGTTGTGCCATCATTTGGAGAGTTGGCACCATCGCTCTGCTACCATTCGGATGGACCCATTAAATTTGTGATGGCAGAAAAAGTAAAGAAACAAGACCACCTCGACCAATCATGATGTGCCCTCAGCCACCGAAACTCCAATCATCGCTGTGCCATCATTTGGAGAGTTGGCACCATCGCTCAGCTACCATTCAGATGGACCCATTAGAGTTGTGATGGCATAAAAAGTAAAGAAACAAGACCACCTCGACCAATCATGATGTGTCCTCAGCCACCGAAATTCCAATCATCGCTCTGCCATCATTTGGAGAGTTGGCACCATCGCTCTGCTACCATTCGGATGGACCCATTGGAGTCGTGATGGCAGGAAAAGTAGAAAAACCAACTTGACCAATCATGATGTGCCCTCAGCCACCTTCTTGCCATATCCAGCACCTTCATAGCAAAGTTTATCATCTCAGAAATAAAAATACAAAATGTAAAACGTTGACTTCTTGATATCGGTTCTTCTCATCACTTTTCTGTTATTTTCTACGTTTTGGGAAAGGTCACCGGAACTCTGCATTATATAAAATGGGCCACCTGGAGGATCTGAGGGGCGTTCGCATCAGGAAAATCATCATTACCTACCCAAGAGGTAAAAGTTTTATACAAAAGAGACTACGAACAACGAGAGAAAAAAAGGTCGAAAAAGAATAGAATCGTTTAACAAGAGGACATCCTGCCCAACGTGTGTGTCGTTTTCATTACGACCGTGAATATAGAAGTCTTTTTTCATTGACCATTTTGAGAAAGGTCATGGTGGTAACAAAGATATCAGTATTTCCCAGGATATTAAGAGCAAAATGGAGTAATTAGAAAAGCAATTAAACGACGTAAAAAGTTTATTGTGGTCTGGCTGATTTGGTATCCCTGTCGTAAAGTTTGAGTGAAACTGGGCGTTTTGTAAGACGAGTTCTCAGGGTAAGGATGAAGAAGGGGGTTCTGTGTGAGGCCCTAATTGTTCGGACGGGAAACCTACTGCAGGGCCACCGTAATAACAGGCCGGGTCCCCCCTCCATCTTGTTTACCACCAAACATAAATATTAGTTTTTTAAAGTAACAAGTTAATTGACCTCGGGTCGTTTTTCCTCCGAGGCTCTCAGAGGCGGCCCCCGATGGCTTCACAATCCCCTTTCACCGGACTCTTTTTTTTTCTTCGTTTTCGTTATTGATGTGCCGACATTACCTTCGAGACCTTATTGTGACCGGGAGGGGGAGTTTCGTTAACAAGTTAACCGACACCAGTTTAAATGTGGTTAGATACACCGTTCCGCTCGGACGGACCACCCGCTATTTCTTCACCGACACCCAGAAGCTTAGCATAACAAAAAAAAAATTCAATCACGTTTCTTCTCGATCATCGATCATCTTCCCAAATGATTAATCCACGTCAACGCAAAATTTCCCACTGATTTAGAACCATTTTGACCCAATTTGCGTCTCATTTCTTTTCAGAGATCCTTGCCCTTCCTAATGTAATTGTTTGAACATTCGAAAATAGAAATGGTGATATGCGTTTCTGGAATTGAAAAAAAGAGGGAGAGTGTACGGATTGAGACGTAAACAAACAGTGCAGTCTTTAAACTGGGGTTACAAAATGAGTACTAGAGGGGAGAAAAACGATGGGATTCCGTGCTCTTCTCTAATCCGTTAATCATAATATTTCCACCTAACCAGTCATTACATGGGAATCATCCTTATTTATTGGGTTATCATTGCGTGACTCGCTCTAATCTAACGATTCGGACTGAGCTGTGAAGCCGATTATGCTTATTTTGAAACGCGACTACATTAATAAACACTTGTCCCGACTCCTGTTATAGCATGATTTGCGAAGATACCATCAAACGCTTTGCATACGGGTTTTTAATGCATTTCTGTAAAATGGACGTTAAATCGCAAATATCACTGGAGTAGAGGCGTCGCTGCTGGTTTCCATTTGATCCGCTTAAACAAGGGACCCCAATCGGGAAGGGGGGAGTTTGGGGGACATTTGGGGGAAATGAGCGATGGGGGAAATGGGGATTGTAATTGGCAGGATTGCCTGATTAGCTCCCAAAAAAGTATCCAGCGATAAATCGCCCAAACTGGCAACACTGGTGGGGGGGGGCATGATTGGGAAAATGGGATAAGGTGGGTTATTGGGAAGAGTCAGTAGTTGGGGGGAATTATCGAGGGAGGGAGGTTTGGGGGCTAGTTGGGGGGTTATTTGGGGTATATATGGGAGGGGTAGTTGTAGGAACAAATGGGGTAATCATGGAGGGAGTAAGTAGGGGATTTGGGGGACGATTGGGGGTAATTGAGGTTAGTTGAGAGTATTGGGAAATTGATGGGGGGGGGTATGAGGAGAATGGGGCTAGTTGGGGGGTATTGGGGCTAATTAGGGGTATCCTGCCAGTTGGAAGGGAGGGCATGTATAGGCTAGTCATGGAGTATTTGGGGCAATAGGGGAAGGTCAGTTTAAGTGAATGGGGGGAATCATGGTAGGCAGTGTTGCCAGTTTGGGTGATTTATCGCAAATTGGGTTACTTTTTTGGGAGCTAATCTGGCAACCCTGGACTTTGGACAGTAGATTACTATGTCCAAACCCTCAAAATGAAACTTCTTCCATCAAAGTCCCCAAACTAACCCCTAAAATGCCTGCATTTTTGGGGTTAGTTTGGGGACTTTGATGGTATCAGGATACCACCCAGTTTTTGCCGACCTACTACTAAGTTCCTTCATTATTCCCATGGCCCAAACAACCCATGTCGTCATTGAGATCTTCAAACGATTGTTTTCTTCCGCCTTTTCATCCTACAAAGTAGAAAACCTCTGGCAAGCTCTCTTTCAAACCAGCGTCAAATGCATTAGAACCCTTTGTGGTTTTTTTCCCCACCATCGAAATAACGCCCAAATATTTATAACTTCTCAACTTGAGTAGCAGTTTTTGCCCGTTACACAATTCGGGTCGTCATAGGCTGATGGTTTAGTCTGTAGGGGAATCCGAAAAGAGATTTTTGGCAAAGATTCAGCCGTTGCATAAACATCGTTTGGGTTTTTTCGAGGGTGCGTTTCTCCCGCGACCTGTCTAATATTACCTGGCGAAATCGATGAATCATTTTTCTTTCGTCATCTCCAATCGAAATATCGACATCCTGTTTAGAAAAGGAAACTTGGCTGTTTTGGTGAAAAACCAAATTTTAAAGGCATCGACCTTTTAGATTAATTATTGCAGCAGCTGTGCAGGCCATTACCATAAATAACGACTCTATTTAGCTTTTCTATATTTAAAAAAATCAAGGAAAGCCAAAATGGTGAAGGTCGAAGAAAGGGATTTGATGTTTGAGGCCAATAAGAAGCGTAAAACTGAGCGACAAAAGGGAGGTTGATTCAGCAGCGCTCGCCTGTGAAATACGATGACAAAAGAGGCTTTTCTTAAAAGAGAAACGGCTGAGGTTGTCTCCGAGGTATCTTTATTTAGGTAAGACAGCCTTCCCCTTCATTCACTTTTACCCTCACAATAGTTTCATCCCTTAAACCTGTTCAGAGAAGGCGAAATTAAGCGGAAAAATGTACCAAATGGGGACAACCTTAACATTTTTATTTACATAAAAATGAAACTATAACGATGCATTGTTCCCTCGTTTGGAAAATAACAAAATCTTTAAAGAAAGACGATTTCAGATTGTAAATATACCAGTACACATGGAAAAATACCAGTAAAGGGGCTAGTTGGACAACTCCAGAGGGATATTTTTTTTCCTCTCGCGAGAAAAGCTCCCTTATTTAACCGCCCCTACCCCCAGTATAGGTCCCTAAAGACCCCCAAAGTTCATTATTTACCCCCAAGCTACTATTGTTTCCAAAGTCCCCCAAACTTACATCTATGGACAAAACCCCAAAATCCCTTAACTTTTCGGCCGCCTGTCTTTTATATAAGACCTTCGCCCGGAAAGTGTTAATTTCTATCCCAAATTGTATTTTTGATTGGACTTAAAAAAATCAATTTCTGAAAACTCGATTAATCCCTTATCCATGATAATTCAATAGTAGAAAAATCAAAAAAGTAGCCTTTTGAGGCTGTTAATAATTATGTTAATTGGGATCGAAGAGGTATGCTGCTTCCGTGCTCGTCCAACAGCTGCCCTCAGGAATTTAAAATATGATAATTATTTCCCCTGAGGTACTATTAAGTCATTAGCCGCTCTATGTATCACATGAAACAATTTTTAGGGTGGAAAGAAAAAGATGAAATTGAAAAATAGGGCAGGATTGAGATTGCCCAAGAGTTGCATCTTCTATTGTTGTGACTAATAGCGAATTAAGTCGGAAGATAGGAGATCTTGGGAGGGGTCTATTATTTTCCTTCGTTTTTTTCGTAATAATCACAAACGAGTCTATATTTGGTGCAAAATGCGTTTCTAGCCTTCCCACGCTCCTTGTCGTTTTAATGATGTAACACAATTGGCCGGTAAATGAATCGGAGGTGTCCTTTTTTGGTTTTCGAGCCTTTTTTTTCGAAATGCGGTGAAAGCTGTCATATTGTTCGAGCCCTTTGAATAATTGCAAAACTTTTTTTTTAAGTTATCTGTTTCGGACGGAAATGATTCCGAACAAATATTGCAAAATAGATAAAATACTTGACTTTTGCCGCATTCCGTTTGTTTTTTAAAGAAATAAGCGCCACACTTCAAAAACTGATGAGATGGGAGAAAAACTGTTTTGGGAAGGATAGGACCTCAGAATCTGATGATAAATCAAAATTAGGTGAGATAAACCCTCCTACAATCTAAATGAAAATTTTGGGTCAAAAATATAGGGGTTCCCCCCTTGGACATGGACGAAAAAAAATTTTTTAATCGAAAAACCGACCTCAGATTCGTTTTTCTCACTCCAAAAACAGTCTAAAACCTCATTTTTTTATGGGGGTCCCCCCCCCCCTTGGATGAGGTCGAAAAAAATATTGTTGAATCGAAAAACCGACCTCAGATTCGTTTTTCTCACTCCAAAAACAGTCTAAAACCACATTTTGGATCAAAACAAAAAATGAAAATTTTGGGTCAAAAAAGTAGGGAATGGTCCCCCCTTGGATGAGGTCGAAAAAAATATTTTTTAATCGAAAAACCGACCTCAGATTCGTGTTTCTCACTCCAAAAAAAGTCTAAAACCACATATTGGACCAAATAAAAAAATGAAAATTTTGGGTTAAAAAAGTAGGGAAAGGGTCCCCCCTTGGATGAGGTCGAAAAAAATATGTTTGAATCGAAAAACCGACCTCAAATTCGCGTTTCTCATCCTAAAAACAGTCTAAAACGACATTTTGGATAAAATCAAAAAATGAAAATTTTGGGTCAAAAAAGTAGGGAAAGGGTTTCCCCTTGGATGAGGTCGAAAAAATATTTTGGAATCGAAAAACCGACCTCAGATTCGTGTTTCTCACTCCAAAAACAGTCTAAAACCACATTTTGGACCAAATAAAAAAAATTAAAATTTTGGGTCAAAATAAGTAGGGAAAGGGTCCCCCCTTGGATGAGGTCGAAAAAAATATTTTTGAATCGAAAAACCGACCTCAGATTCGTGTTTCTCACCCTAAAAACAGTCTAAAACGACATTTTGGACAAAATCAAAAAATGAAAATTTTGGGTCAAAAAAGTAGGGAAAGGGTCCCCCCTTGGATGAGGTCGAAAAAAATATTTTTGAATCGAAAAACCGACCTCAAATTCGTGTTTCTCACCCTAAAAACAGTCTAAAACTACACTTTGGACCAAAACAAAAAACTGAAAATTTTGAGTCAAAAAAGTAGGGAAAGGGTGCTCCTCTTGGATAATGGTCGAAAAAGATATTTTTAAATCGAAAAACCGACCACTGATTCGTGCTTCTCCCTCCAAAAACAGTCTAAACCCACATTTTGGGGCAAATCAAACATAAAAAAAAATTTTCAGTACGAAAACAAAATTTTGTGGTTCATTTTACCCAAAGATTTTCGTCAAAAAAGGGTCAAAGTCCAACAAATCCTTCCTTTACATCAAAAAGTCGAAACCTTTAACTTAAAAAAAGGATCGAAGTCCATCGTCTACATAGACTTAAATGGTCATTTCATGTTTAAAAATTAAAAAAAAAATTGTTTAGTTCAATTGAGATAAAAAATGATGTTAAAATTAAGTGCTGAATGTTGTTCGTTATGATCGGGATGACACCTTCGGGCCACCCGAAAGTTCAAAACCGGTGCTGATAATTCAATGTTTTGACATGAGTGATTGATTTTTAATTGAAAGAAAAGAATAAAAGAAGAATAATGTGTCTGTTTTTTTAAGTGAATTTATATTTGAGAATAAAAAGGAGTAAAATATGGTGGAAGGAAGTGGGGGAGCGTGATTCATGTAGTGGACATGATAAATTTTTAAGTGTAAGGTGATGGTCCGGGTGGTGGGTTTACCGGCGAAGGGATGGTCGACGGGGTGGGAGGGATAATGAATCTTGTACTTTCTAGTGGTGGTTTTCTAGTGGTGGGAGTCATCCCGGGGTAGGGGGTTATTTGGTAGGGAGTTCTCTGATTCCCCACCACTGATCGTGTGGACCGGCGGGGCGAGAATCGTCCCGTATTCGGCCCAGTTGTGAAGTGAGACTTTGGCCCGATAGGTGGCGCCAAGGATCCTTGCGAGTGCGAAAAATAAAAAAAGAAGAGAAAAAAAACAAAAGAGATCAGTTTGTCTTTAGGAAGGGGAGGATAGCGACGGCGAGTGGCCCCTTTTTATCCGGTCGTCATGAATCGTGTGTACATGTGTGATCAGTGAGTGTCAGTGATAGTGCTACGAGTTCGACATTTGACATGTCATTACGTCTCGACCCCTATTGCGACCATCCCCCAAATCCACCCCCTGATTAAACATTTTTGGTCCTCATTCCAGAAATAGGAACCGTGAAGACGAGTCGTCCGTTAACTTAAAATAGAAACACTTTTCTGGAAAAGACGAAAAAAAAGTGAATCCTCCCCCGTTCGGTAAAAATAGACTAGATGCGCTTATAAGGCGCGGGTATTATTTTTGATTTTCTTTTTTTGTTTTTCTATGATATAGAGTTGGAATAGGGACGTTATGATCTCCCTTGGCAAGTGTGTATGCCTTGCTGAATTCGGGTGAGTGATATGAGGGTCGGCATAGGGAGGATAGTGTGGAGGCCGGTGTTTCTGCTAACGCTCTGGCTGATAACGGCGAGCGGCGGCGACACTCCTTCGAGAACGATCCGTACGGCGGGTTTCTCACGTTTGGCGACCGGAAGCCGATTCCGTTCGGGCTCCTCGCTTTCCCCGTGTGCCCACATCGGCGACTCGACCAACGCGGTCTCCGCACGTGCAGTGATGGCCGGGACAGTTTTCGAAGGGAAAGCACGCTCGAGGAACGCGGCGAGGGAACCCGGCGGACTCTACGGCGTCACCTTCGTCGTCCAGAGGATCCACAAGGACAAAAGCAGCTCGCTATTAAAACGCGGATCTCCCGTACGGCTTCTCTTCAGGGATAAAAAGGGACAGGAGCCGCAAGGACCCTGCCGCCAGTCGTACAACTTTACCAGAAGGCCCGGCGATGTGGTCAGAACTAATATCAAAAGCGGTGGCAAATACATTGTGTTCGTGAACGGTGTCGGACCTCATAATTTTACCACTATCGGTGAACCAGTGTTCAGAAGCCGGAAAAACCTTCAGGCCGTCCGAGAAGTCCTCTGCCACAACTGTCGTAAGTACCATCAATTACATTCGCACACATACAATCCCCAAACGGTAAAAGATTCCTCGATACACAATTTCTTATCAATACTGCTAAGTATTGCACCATCCAATCCAAGGGCCTACTCAAAAGAGTGCGAGTGCCCAAAGTAAATCGACCCCAAATTTTGAGACCTTCAAATGAGCCAAATTGCAACACCGTTCACAGGAAGCTGACAAAACGAGCCAAACCATCTTAGCCATCCAGCATCCAGGTGTAGGAGAATCTATGTCGCTGTCTAGTCCCGACTATCAAAATCGCTGAAATCAAAAATGCGATGATTACACGATTCTGAGGCTCTAAAAACCTCGTAATAAGCTAAACTGAAGTTTTTGAATTCGATTTTCTGTCTAAAAACCGCCAGACTGACCATTTTGCTACAGATTTTCGGTTTAAAAACCGCACCATCAAACAGCACCATTTTGCATGTACATATTATAAAGGTCGCATAAGTATTAAAATTGACATTTTTGCATTATATTTTCTGTCTGGGAACAGCATAAATTGCAAAAATAAACTTTTATTTTCTGTCTTAAAACAGCACAAACAGTAAAAGTAACAGTTTTGCATTAGATTTCCTGTCTAAAAACCGCATAAATTGCAAAATTGACATTTTTGCATTAAATTTTCGGTCTAAAAACATCATAAATAGCAAAACTGACCTTTTTTCATACGATTTTCTGTCTGAAAACTGCATAACTAACTAAACTGGCCATTTTACTATACATTTTCTGACTGAAAACCGCAGAAACAGTGAAAATAACTATTGGTTTTCGATTTTCTGTCTAAAAACCCCATGAACAGTAAAACTGACCTTTTTACATCGAATTTCTGTTTAAAAACCGCATAGTTATGCTATTTAGCAAAAAATTCCTTTTTGCATTAGTTTTTCTGCCTCAAAACCGCATAAAAAGAAAAAATACCTTTATTAATTCGATTTTCTGTCTAAACATTTTTTCATTAGATTTTCTGTTTAAAAACAGCATAAATCGCCATAGTGACTTTTTTCATTTCATTTTCTACTAGTAAAACAGTTATTCATTAGAGATTTTCTATCTAAAAACCTCATAACAAGCAAAACAGACCGATTTTGTGTCTTACCATCGCAGAGCTAGTTAAACTGATCATTTTGCTTTCGATTTTCTGTCTAAAAACCGCATAAATATCAAAACTGACCTTTTTGCATTGGATTTTCTGTCTACAAACCGCATAAATAGCATAAGTGACCATTTTGCATTCCATTTTCTGTCTAAAAACCGCATAAACAGCAAAACTGACGGTTTAGAAGAATCGAATAACCAAAACCGCCATCAAGCCAAAAAACGAGAAGATTACACCATTCTGAAGTTGTCGAGCCTTAGAAAAGAAATCTAACTGAAATCGGAGATTTTCTGTCTTAAGATTAATTTCTGTCTTACTTTATAAAAGAGGAGTTTTATATCTTTTCCTTGCTAATGATTAGTATAATCATATTATACCTATTTCAGCACATTCTTTACAAATTATCAGTCTCATAAAGAAGATTGAATATTTTCAATAAATGGAGTTGAGCGATTTTTCTTTATTTTGAAGGATAAAAATCTTAGTTCTTCGAACTGATTTCGTACCCTTCTTAAGGATTTATTGCTTCTCGATATACCTTCCTGATAAAGCCTTGGGGTTGATCAACCCCCAGACGTCTCACCCGGCACGGGCACAGAAACGCCAATTAGTCTTTCGAGAAAAACGTAAGGGAGGAAAAAAAAAACGTTTCTGACTAATTGGGAGTATTATTTAAAAATAAACGTTCTCCCTCCTTTTTCTTAAATTTATTTTCTATTTTCGGTCCCATTTCTATAATAGACCGACCTATACAAAAACACTAATCTGTCATTTGCTCCGAACCATTCAAACCCTCCTTTACAATCTTATTCAAAGCCAAATCGAATCTTTTTCACCATTGTAAATCGAACTTTCGGGTTTTTCTGACTTGTTTTCAGTCGGTTTTCGGTATAAAAACGAAAGAACTAGCAAACCTGGTAGTTTTACAATCGATTTTTCGTCGAAAAACCGCATAAGTAGCAAAATTGAGAAATTTTCTGTTTTAAAACCCTAATGACGTTTTGCATTCAATTTTCTGTCTAAAAACCTCTGTTTTGCATGGAATTTTCGGTCTAAAAAGTGTATAATTAGCAAAAACAAACGCTTTTCAGTCGATTTTCTGTCTAAAAACCGCATAACTATCAAAACTGACCATTTTTCATTCTATTTTCCGTCTAAAAACCGCATAAATAGCAAAACTGACCTTTTTGAATTAGATTTTCGGTCTAAAAACCGCATGACTAGGAAAACTGACCGTTTTTCAGTCGATTTTCTGCATCGTTAAAAACAAAATTATACGAAAAATCGAAATATTTACGTTTGCATGCATTCGGAATTTTTCACTCAAACATTTTTTTTTAATGAGGCTGGAAAAGTCCTCATTTTAATTATTTTCTTTTATTTAAGAATTGCATATAAACTTTTGCAATCGAGAATTACGAAACTTTTCGATGTTCGATGAGAAAATTCATGATTTGACTTCCAACTAATTTCCCACGGTTCCGGGAAACTTTCTTTTTCACAACAAAACAAATCCAATTATTCCGAGGGAAAATTTGAATTTGAAAAGTTTAAAAAGACGTTGACCTGACTCCGTAGGTGTTTGAAAAGAAAAACACGAACACGAAAAAAACAAAAGTTGAAACTTTTAATTATGTTTTGTCACCTCAAGGATTTATAAAACAAGCCATTTCTAATTAAAATGACATTGACCCTCCGCTACAATTAACTAATTGTTATTAATTAACCTAATAACTTTTATAACATTTAAAAAATTTCCTTCTTTTTAACAAAAGTATATTTGACTTATGGGAAATTTTTATTGAAATATTAAACCATGAAGAAATTGTTAAATTAAAAAACAAAACAAATAATTTTTAATTGCTCGGCCCGTAATTAACGGGATAGGAGTTAACACGCAAATTACCAAGCGAGCATGAAAAACTGAATTTCCAAAAACAAACAAGGTTTGATTTACAAAAAACTAAAATGTAGGATTCAAAAATTTATCAAAAATCGAATTAAAACTTGAAAAACAGCAGAATTTTTTTTTCGCGTAAAATCGTCACTTTTGATACTTTCCCGTTGCATTTTGGCAATTTAGAGGACAATTATGGGTTCAGCATTCAATTTTACGTAAGATGGGACGTTTTAGAAGCTTTTTACGCGGCTTTAAGTCCTTTTAGAGGGGAAAAAAGAAAAAAAAAATCCGAGTTTTATGTTCGTGCTTCAAAATGAACAAAAATTATGTGAAATTTTGCCCCATTCTCATATATGGTATCATTCTGTATGTCAAAAACTTACCAATGAAAGTTTTAAGCTTATAATGAAGAATTTCCATCTTCGAAGAGTCCTTTAGATTTATTTTTTTAGGTCAAACTAATAAGGAAGCGTTGCGGGAAGAAAAATAAATTATCTGAAAATAATTGAAAATCTTCGGATTAAAGGATAAACAGGAGATGATAAAAAAAAGTTAAAACCGTAAAGATCTTGATAGAATGGATAAGATAATAAAAAAATAAAGATTTAAGTTTGACATTTTAGTCCTTTTAGTCCTAAGAAGTAAGGAAATATAGGCCCTTTTCAGGGCCAACAATATTTCGGCCCTTTTCAGGGCCAACAATATTTCGGCCCTTTTCAGGGCCAACACTTACCCCAGATTCGTGTTTTTCGCTCTAAAAAGCCATAAATTTTTTGTTTTAATAAAAAGATTAAGATGAGGTTCCGTCTTGGTTTTGGTAAAAACTCATCATTTTTGACCTAAATTGATGACCTGCAGAATTTCATCTCCCATGTAGATGTTTAGTGTAAAATGGCCGGGATTCTTTCGTCCGCTATAGTGATTACAGGAGTCACTAGTGCAGATCCTTATTAGGATGGTACCACGGGTTTTGTATACCGAAGAGGAGGGGTCCGGGCGGCATTATATGCTAATAAACATTGCGTCCCTTCTGACTAAAAGCCACGCATTTAGCGTCTCCCTTTTTGAAATACTTAGCCCCGTGGACGCCACCGGTCGCTCTTTTCCGGTGACATAATTTTCACCTCAAATCCGACTATCTACGATATAACCAAAAGAAGTCGGTCCATCAACCGAAACCTTTGGCTACTTTGTGTCCTTTAAAGAGCATTCTAGCATTCCACGCATTTTATGTCCAAATATTGTTTTTTCTCTTTAAAAGAGGTATTTTAAAGCCTTAAAACACATTTAAATAATTTTTTAAAAAGGTTAAACAATTTAATGAATCTATAAAAAATCAGAAGCCCCCTTAAGGCTATCTTGATCTCCATAAAACCTATTGAGCTGTGTGAGTAATAAAAACAATAAAAAAGTTGATTCGAATGTTACTTTTATAGAGATAAGTAGGATTATATTTGCCAAGAACTCATTCCCCACATTTTATTGCGTTAGCTAGACCCAGGTCACCAAAATGTTGCTGATATTGCTGTGTTTTAAATAATGAGGATTTTGATGGTTTGTTCGTTTCTGGGTGTAGCACGTTTAGGGGAACGAAAGGACCTATCTGCTCTAGAGATCATTAAGTTTGCTGGTTTCCTTTCCGGATAGTTTTAAGACTTTGATGATTACGATGGCTTGCCTGTTTTTGAAGATAGCAAGCTTGTTTGCTTGGTTTTGGAGAACTAGTGCAGGAAGCTGCAGATTGTGTCCACAAATGTGGAGATCCTAAGATTTTAGCTTTCTTCTAGAATATTAAGGTTTGCTCGTTTTCCTGGTTTGAATAACTTTAGGATTACGATGGCGAAGAAGTAGCTAAAGGTTCTCTAGATCGTTAGCATTCAGGTATACATATAAGCTAGGTTTTGATAATCAGTAGGTTTGGATAAAACCACGCAAATCTGCAGGATTCGACTCTTCAGAGTGAATTGGGGGGAAAAAGTAAAAGGCTTGGAACGTTGCCCTTTACTTCACTTACTGAAATCCTTCAATATGAATATAAATCATTCTCGTTAATATTGGGACCCGGAGTAAATTAGCATATAATGGTGTGTCCCCTCTTTACTCTCGGGGATGTTTCCATTTGTCCTGCCTCACCCACTCTCTCACGCCGATACCACTAATTTATCGATCCTTATTATCATAATTATTTATCATAAACCCTTTTTTTGTCGTTGTCCTCCCTAAGAGACGAATGTGTGGTGTTTAATTAGTAGTAATAGAGAGGAGAGTTGGGAGTCCTTTTCGGGGTGGGGTGCCCGTGCTCCGATGGTTATCGGGGCGGACACGGAAAGCATTTTATAAGGGCTCCAGGGCCTCACAGGACGTTCTTATTTCGGGGTTCCCATAGACACCTTTTGACCAGTCTATTATACCTGTCATCCCCTCCCCCCTTTAACCAAAATAAAAATCCTTTAAATAAACGGATAATCGAATCGCTCGCTTAAGACTACCCGCCCTCATCTTTCCGAATAAATACGACACTTGGGAGATCTATACGTCCGCTGCCAAATGGACAACTTATTAATAAACTAAGCTTGTGACCGAGTTTGAAGAAAAAAACGAGAAAAAACATTTCGCTTTATTCCTCTATTATTTCAACCTCCTAAGGCCCCCTACCCTGTGTATGGTGCTACTTATGGTGGATAGAGCATTAGGAGGTTGGTGCCAGGAGTGTGGCAGTGTTCCGCCCTACCAAAAATGGAGATTTTGGTAGAAAAGCGATCTTCACCAGCTTGTTTGCAGATTGCTTGTTTGCGGTAGCTGATCCTAAGTACGTAATGGTGGGCTTTTGGAGATCCCAAGATATTAGCTTCCTCGAGATGTTTAGGTTTGCTCGTTTTCTTGACTAGGTGTGAAGAAATATAGGATTACGATGGCGAAGAAGTAGCTGAAGTTTCTCTAGATCGTTAGCATTCAGGTATCAAATCAAATCAAATAAGTTTATTTTTATAGACAATACTGTAGCATTCAGGTATATGAGGCTTTGATTATTGATTCCAAATACAGTTCTTCACCAAATTTGCAGAGCCTTATGAGGTTATGGCTAAGAATTGGCAGCGTTCCGCCCCACCAAAAATGGCGATTTCCACTTCCATAACCACCAGACCAGACCTTTTTTGTTGCAATTAAACATTTTTAGGGTGTTTTGACGTGTCTTAAAGTAATTTCTTTAATAAAACATCAATGGCTGGCTCGGTTAATTACATCTGGAAAAGGCTCCAAATCTACGGCGCGTGAAGAACGTAGACCCCGGAAACGCATTATAAATCCTAGACGTTCTTTTACTATATTTGTTTTCAAAAAAATAAAATCTTAAAGAGGATTATATCGGAAAAAGGGTGTCTATTGTTGAAACGTTTACCCTTAGGAGCTTGATTTATCAAGTTAAAAGCGAAAGAAAAAGAAGATACGTAACTTAAAGTCTTATAAGGGCATAAGCAGAATAAAAAGGCAACCCCCCACCTACCTAACGGTCGATCTACTCTTCAAACAGCAAAATAGCCATTTCTTTAATTTCAAAATTTTAACTTGTGGTCATGGCCAACCATCAACACTCCAGGATGCCAGGTTTATACTTGCAAGCCGATTATCTGCCACACTTTTGCCCTAGTGATGAAAACTATCTTAGCAAACCCCCCTTAGATTTTACCTAGGAATCGATTGACATCATCAGTTTTTTTATATGACTTACAGGCTGCGCCAGAACGACCCTAACTTCGTTATTTTAAATGCAAACCATATGTTTTGACGATAGAAATCGATTCTATGCACGATTTCCAGTAACTTAAAACATTTTTTTTTATTGGACCAAACGTTCTGGAGTAACCAATTGCTGGTCCATCCTATGTGGCAATTCCAGAAAGTTTGGCCCTATCAAAAAAGTGTTCTCAGTAAAAGTTACTGGAAATTAGGAGTAGAATCGATTTCGATCGTCAAAACATTAGTTTGGCATATAAAATAACGAAGTTATGGTCGTTCTGGAGCACCCTGTATGTCGTATCCTAAAGTTATTGATGTCAATCGATTCCTTGTTGAAATCCAAGGGGGGTTTACTTCGATGCTTTTTTCAATAGGACTAAGGCTTTTAGGACAAAATGCCTCATTCCCCTGGGATAGAAAGTGGTCACATTATTGCAACAGCTTATTATCGCCTTTTATCTGTCCAATAATAAAACATTTCAAATAATTAGCTACCCGAGATGACTGTAATTGCAGGTGTCGTGACGCTTCTGACCCTAATCCTCGTGGCTAAAATAAAACCTTTAAAAAAAGGAGAGGGTAAAAAAATACGGAACCCGCCGCGTTTTAAGGTATAAACGTGATTTACGGTCTGAAAAACTTCCGAGTAGATAAGGGAAGAATGCACTTATTAGATCGTGAGGAATTTTCATTCTAGTCCTTTTTTTATGGTTTAAAAAGAATCCAGGCTTATCGTGCCCGATCGACGTCTTAATTTGACTAAACGATACGGAGGTGCATTGTCTTTATATGGGTTTAAATGCGTTATAAAATGTTTAATGATTCTGATAGGTCGATTATCAATTGCCATTTCTGAAGATGCAATTAAAGGTGATGGAAGATAAAATGTGTTGACTAGGAAGGGATGGTGAAAGCGGAGTGTTTGGATTAAGCATAAGTCCGGCTAGGGTCAAGCAAGTGTACTCGGGCTTGCCATATGTGTGCGCCTGGGAAAGCATCTCTGATATGCACTCGCTTTGCTAGTCCGGTCTAGTTTGCCCATTTGCGATTAAGCAGTCTCCCCCTCCCGCGGACACTCCATCTAAGAGAATTCCATTTAACGCTCTTTATATCGGACTCCTTTTTTCCCCCCATCTCTTTCTATATCTTCCCCTTTTTCTTTCTCAATGCCTTCTATTGTCAATTATTGCGATTCATATTTTTCCTAATCAGTTTTGTAGGCGCCAGCCGGGGAAGGTATAAGGTATATCGGGATAGGCCGACTATTTTCTAAGGATCCGGTTCTAAGGTCATACACTGTCCTTGTTTTACCCCCCTCTCCAACAGGCCGATGACACATCCGCAATACTTTTAGGACCGAGAATTTATAGTCTATTCTCTTTCTTAAACTATTCGAAAATCCCCCTCTTACATTTGGAACCTCAAACCTCTCACTAAAGGAAAAATTTTTTTATATTTTTATCTTGATAAAATTTAAAACCTTTATGTTTTTTGGGGTGCTGAGTACGAATATAATGTTGTTTTTGACGAGAAAATTTTTCTTGGGGTAGTTTACTTAGTTCCAAATGCTGTTTTTTGGCGATAACTCGAAAAATATTGGTCTTAAATTTTTTTAAATTATTTCCATTGTCTTTCTCGTGCAATTTTACATAAGAGTTGATATCTCATTTGCAAATTTTCGAAAATTCATATTTTGGATTTCCCGAATTCTTCTGAGGCTCATCCACAAAAACTAATTTAAGCGTTCAACCATATTCTAAAGGTAGTACTCATTGCCTCATTCCCCTGAGTACACCTGAAACCTCCAAATTCGATTATGTTAGATTCGCTAGGCTTCAAATCGTCCAAAACTTGTTTAAAAAAAATTAAGAATAAACTGAAGGACAAAAATTATGTAAGAAATATAACGATGGGAGGTTTCACACTGATTAAAACAAGTAATAACCGTAACATGAAAAACCATTTGGCTAAACTATCCTCTCCCTACCTACAGCGGCGCATCTCCCCCTCCCCCACCCTCCCCCCACCGCCCCCTTTACAGAAACAATCAGCTGATTTGAATAGTTTACACGGTTCACGACCATTGTTGACCTTGAAAATTACAAAAGCGTTCCGGAGCCCTTTAAATCCAGATCTATCGATTTTGATTAGTTTTAAAATCCGTGGCGAAGGCGGGCCGAAAGATATGCCTCGTGGGAGTCGTACTTAAATATATTACTTGACTTACACCTGTTAGAACAATGGACCACACACACAATAGAAATGTTTCACATTTTTACAAAGTGTTACGCTCTTATTACGCGATAATTAAAATCCTTTTACCTTTTACTTCCTCAAGAAAACCTTTAAAATCCGAAAGTAGAGAAAAAAGGTCTGATCTATGCTTCGTCCGCCATTTTGAAAAAACCGGCCAGATTTGGAACTTTTTCAGTTTTTGATCTTTAGCGCGAAAACAATGCATTTTACCGACTTAACCACGAAATAAAAAAAGAAAGATTATTGAATTCTGCGTCTAATGAGCTTTTAAAAGCCAAAATCGGTCCAGCCGTTCAGGAGATATCGATGTTCAAAAATAACCATTTTTTTTAAGGGCCGGAGTTCGACAGTTTTTGATAAAAATTGCTCACTTTTCAGTTTTTGATCTCTAGCACAAAAGCAATGCATTTTAGCGAGTTAACCACAAAATATAAAAAGAAAGATGATTAAATTCTGCGTCTAATGAGCTTTTCTAAGTCAAAATCGGTCCAGCCGTTCAAGAGATATCGATGTTCAAAAAATACCCTTTTTTTTAATGCCGGAGTTAGACTGTTTTTTTTTTTGATAAAAAATGCTCACGTTTTTCAGTTTTTGATCTCTAGCGCAAACATGATGCATTTTAGCGACTTAACCACTAAATCAAAAAAGAAAGATTACTAAATTCTGCGTCTAATGAGCTTTCGAAAGCCAAAATCGGTCCAGCCGTTCAGGAGATATCGATGCTCAAAATAATCCTTTTTTTTAGGGCCAGAGTTCGATAGTTTTTGAATTGTTCACTTTACAATACATTTATGGTTCTAGAACGGATGGTCCTAGACACTCGGTATTTTATAGTTTTAAAGGTAATGAACTAAGGAACATTTTCTTAAAAAGTCCAACCTTCATGCTTTCATTTATCGTGAAAATTTGGTGAGGATCATTAAGGTTCCAACGAAATGTACAGGGTGGGCGGAACGCTGCTGCGTAAAAGTTAAAAATTCGAGCATTACCATAATTTATTGGAACCACGCATTGACGCCACCCATGACGATTTTTTTTGTCTCCCCGTACCCGGTTCTTCTTTTTATATTATGTATATACGCTTCATCAAGCTTCAATTAGACCGATCGGTTCGTTTTTCATGGGAATTTCATTAAGACAACAAGAAAAAAGTTGAGGAAAAAATCATCGTTCCCAAGTGATAAAAGTTTCCCTTCCCACGTAAAAAGTCAATTGCCAATAAAAGAGATGAAAGACTTTTTTTTTTTCTGATCTAATAGAGATCTCTCAATTAAAAAATATTACGCAATGGTTTATTAAGAGAAGTTTATGGGGACCTCCGTGGTGTTGGAAGAGTCTTTTGTTTATAAAGCTTGATCTTTGGTTCCATTCATTAGATGAGGACATTTTTTTGAGGTCGGTTTTTCGATTCAAAAATATTTTTTTCGACCTCATCCAAGGGGGGACCCTTTTCTTACTTTTTTGACCCAAAATTTTCATTTTTTGATTTTGTCCAAAATGTCGTTTTAGACTGTTTTTAAGGTGAGAAACACGAATTTGAGGTCGGTTTTTCGATTCAAAAATATTTTTTTCGATCTCATCCAAGGGGGGACCCTTTTCCTACTTTTTTGACCCAAAATTTTCATTTTTTGATTTTGTCCAAAATGTGGTTTTAGACTGTTTTTAAGGTGAGAAACACGAATTTGAGTTCGGTTTTTCGATTCAAAAATATTTTTTTCGATCTCATCCAAGGGGGGACCCTTTCCCTACTTTTTTGACCCAAAATTTTCATTTTTTGATTTTGTCCAAAATGTGGTTTTAGACTGTTTTTAAGGTGAGAAACACGAATTTGAGTTCGGTTTTTCGATTCAAAAATATTTTTTTCGATCTCATCCAAGGGGGGACCCTTTCCCTACTTTTTTGACCCAAAATTTTCATTTTTTGATTTTGTCCAAAATGTGGTTTTAGACTGTTTTTAAGGTGAGAAACACGAATTTGAGTTCGGTTTTTCGATTCAAAAATATTTTTTTCGATCTCATCCAAGGGGGGACCCTTTCCCTACTTTTTTGACCCAAAATTTTCATTTTTTGATTTTGTCCAAAATGTCGTTTTAGACTGTTTTTAGGAAGGTAAACACAAAACTAAGGCTTTTTTTTTTTATTTTTTTTTTTTTTACCACAACCATGGGAGGAGCATTTAACCTACTTTAGAGTATACTGTATAAGTGGTCCAAACTTGGCTACACCCATACCCCGAATCTTTTCGGACGATTCTCATCTTTTTCCCCTTGTTGTTCTACCAGATTATAGCACTCCTTAATCTTTGAATCGACGAAAAAGTGACATCTTTTTTTTTCTGGCCCTTCATTTATTTTTGTGAAAAAAGAATAAAATTTGGAATTAAGAAAAGGGAGGTGTTCACGATTAAAACATCGGTGTCTTGGAAGAGAATATTTTAATAGGAGTGGACGGGAGGTAAAGGAGATTAAGATAATGAAGTGGGTAAATGTTTGGACTGTTGGGAGGTGGGCGGTCGGCGAAGATGTGTCAAGTCTTTTTTATCCTTCGGGTTTTTTTTTCCGCCTCCCCAAAACCTCCTCAACCCCGTCGGTTTTTTTTTCTTTTCCCCGGTGTGGTCGAGCGTGTGTGGGGCGACCTAGTTTGCATACGCAGTGCCCCTGCCGGTGGATTTAGGATCTGTGAGTTTATCTTTCCCATTTCTAATCGATCCTTTGAAAAACCCGATGAAATAATAAAAATGTATTATTCAAATCCTTTTAAAAGAGGCTTAATTACGTGAGTTTTCTTAAAGTTGAAACGGTTTTACGGATATAGACATTTGTCGCGGGAGGGTTAAGGCGAGGGGGGCGAGGTCCCATTGTTCGGCCCGCCCCGGGTGCGAAATTGTTATTCAGTCCGGGTACACCCCGGGGCCGCGGGGTCCCGAAGGACGAGATCCAAAGTTGGAATCCTTCCACATCATCTCCAACTCCCCCTATTTACATTGTCATGCAGCCGCTTCGAGGAATACCCTGCATTCCCTCTCATCCACCGACCTCTTACATATTACATCCCAGACTAAACCTAAAGAAAAAGTATTATATCTTAGAATACGAAAAATAAGCCCGCACTCCCTTTTTTTACCAATAAAAACATTGTATGAATTTAAAATCAAATCTTCATACTTTTTGCACCAAGAAATTCCTTTCCGTTTTTTTTCCCTTCACCGCGACATTCAAGACAATGGTCCATTTATTCTCTATAAATAAATAAAAAAATGTCTCTTCGATGTCTATAAAAAGGCTGATTTAACATCAATTTTCGTCTCTTACTTGCAGGTTAAGATTTTTCTTCATCAACTCAAATTTTGGCAACTTTTTGTTCGTTCCAAAATCCAAAGCCTTCCTAAATCCCTATGGGGTTATGGATGGACCCTTTTTTTATGGTTTGGATCCCATTTTATCTGGTTTGAACCTCTTTTCAAGAGTATACTTATTTTAAAGTTTTTGACATTGTGGCTGGGACCTTTTGGACTAGTTTGGAACTAGTTTTGACTGGTTTGGACCCGATTTAGACCAGTTTGGACCCGATTTAGATCACTTTGGACCCCATTTAGGCCAGTTTGGACCCGGTCTACACCACTTTGGACCCCCTTTTGGATCAGTTTGGACCCATTTAGACCAGTTTGGACCCATTTAGACCAGTTTGGACCCATTTAGACCAGTTTGGACCCATTTACACCATCCCTAACCATCCGTAACCAGTTTGGACTCCATTTAGAAAAGTTTGGACCCCATTTAGACCAGTTTGGACCCCATTTACACCACTTTGGACCCCATTTAGACTAGTTTGGACCACATTTAGACCAGTTTGGACCCCATTTACACCACTTTGGACCCCCAATTACACCACTTTGGACCCTATTTAGACTAGTTTGGACCACATTTAGACCATCCCTAACCATCCCTAACCAGTTTGGACCCCATTTAGACAAGTTTGGACCCAATTTAGACCAGTTTGGACCCCATTCCGACCAGTTCGGACCCCATTCAGACCAGTTTGGACCCCATTTAGACCAGTTTGGACCCCGTTTAGACAACTTTGGACCCCATTTAGACAAGTTTGGACCCATTTAGACTGGAATTATTGTAAAATCTATGTCTACTCCTTATCGAGAAGTTGGCACTTTTTTGAGGAAGTTAAGCTTTAGGGCCTTGCGAAGCCCTGAGAACAGATTCTGACCCATTTTAATTTAAAGGCTCAGGGTTCTTTAATTCGCTGTTTTCATATGACGTCACAATACTATAAGAGTGAATACTATCAAGGTCATTATAACGCTTTCTTACGTGACTCATTTAATACGACAAGGACGTTTCACTAGAGGCGAATTAATTTTCTTCTTGAGCACCCAGAAAGGGAAAACAATAAAAGATGGACTGTATAATTGGTGTATTTATAGGGAAAGAGTTGTGATCTTGAAGTAAAGAGGCGGAATTAAGACATAAACGATGAGTGGGTGAAGTGAGCCTATTTAGATACTTGAAGGGCTTTATCTCATAACTCGAGTGGGGTCCTTAAGAGGCGCTTAGCACCTTTTAGAACTCTATTAGTTGACGTTTTTATTTTCTTCTTATTCTTTTCTTTCGATTTTTCCATAGTTTTAGGTTGTCGACTGACATGGGTGAGGGGACTTGTGACCCTGGAGACCAGTAGTCCACGAAACTCTCCGTGCATCATTAAACATCGTGTCCCGGCCCACTAGTCACCCCGCACTACATTTCCCTTAACAAGACGCAACTTTAATTGAAAATCAACCTTAAAAAACACAACGTTTGAGAAAAAAGAAGCCCTCGTTTACACAGGACCTAAGCGCTAAAGACAGAAACCTCCCAAAAATAGGCTCAAACCCCCTTATCCATTGAAAAAAAGGCCTCAACACCGCTAATTCGTTGAAAAAGAGGCTTAAAAACGACCAATTTAGTCACCAGCTTTAAAACCAATTTTCATTGGGGACGGCAGTGCAACGGGTTGCCAGATTGGGTCTTCAAAAAGTAGCCCAATTAGCGATAAATCGCCCAAACTGGCAACTCTGTCTAGAGTCCAACTTGGTCTGATTCTTGGTTGCCAGATTGGGCCTTAAACAGTAGCCCAATTAGCCATAAATCGCCCGAACTGGGAACACTGTCAAGAGCCCAACTTTGTCAGAGAACAGGGTTGCCATGTTTGCGCTTATAAAAGTAGCCCAATTTACGATAAATCGCCCAAACTAGCAACACTGTCAAGAGCCCAACAGGGTTGCCATGTTTGCTCTTATAAAAGTAGCCCAATTTACGATAAATCGCCCAAACTGGCAACACTGTCGAGAGCCCAACTTTGTCAGATCACTGGGTTGCCAGATTGGGCCTTAAACAGTAGCCCGATTTGCGATAAATCGCCCAAACTGGCAACACTGTCAAGAGCCCAACTTTGTCAGATAACAGGGTTGCCATGTTTGCTCTTATAAAAGTAGCCAAATTTACGATAAATCGCCCAAACTGTCGAGAGCCCAACTTTGTCAGATCACTGGGTTGCCAGATTGGGCTTTAACAGTAGCCCAATTTGCGATAAATCGCCCAAACTGGCAACGCTGTCTAGAGCCCAACTTTGTCAGATCACTGGGTTGCCAGATTGGGCTTTAACAGTAGCCCAATTTGCGATAAATCGCCCAAACTGGCAACGCTGTCTAGAGCCCAACTTTGTCTGATTACTGGGTTACCAGATTGGGCCTAAAACAGTAGCCCAATTTGCGATAAATCGCCCAAACTGGCAACGCTGTCTAGAGCCCAACTTTGTCAGATCACTGGGTTGCCGGATTGGGCCTTAAACAGTAGCCCAATTTGCGATAAATCGCCCAAACTGGCAACACTGTCTAGAGCCCAACTTTGTCTGATTACTGGGTTACCGGATTGGGCCTTAAACAGTAGCCCAATTTGCGATAAATCGCCCAAACTGGCAACACTGTCAAGAGCCCAACTTTGTCAGATCACTGGGTTGCCAGATTGGGCCTTAAACAGTAGCCCGATTTGCGATAAATCGCCCAAACTGGCAACCCTGTCAAGAGCCCAACTTTGTCAGATTACTGCGTTGCCAGATTGGGCCTTAGACAGTAGCCCAATTTGCGATAAATCGCCCAAACTGGCAATCCTGGTAGTGCAGTCTTTTGTTTTCAGTTTCATTTGGTGGGCGGCATGTTGTGCCAAGGTGAAACCCGACAAATCCCGCTGTTGCTAGGCAACACTACTGTCATCAATGAAGAGTTGCCGAGCTACAACTATAAAACCTTGCCAATCTTCGTTGCTTGGAATTTTTCAAATAGAAGTATATTCTCGTTTGACGAATCGATATTACCCCAAGGCCCTCAGTTTATTAGACTTGATTTTATTTTTATTTTCTCTTATCGGGTGACGCGTATGTGGACTCGGGTTACGTGTCATAACCGTAAACCAAGATAATTATGATTCAATGTCCGGTTAAATAAAAAGGCCGACTTAAAAAGGAAAAAAAAGCTTTAAAAAAATATAATTTAAATTTTTTTTCTATTCACCTCCAAGTTTGCAATTTAAGGCGTTTACCGGGACAATAGCACTTTTGACTTCTCAGCGAAATTCCTCGTTTTTCTTTGTACTTTTTTTTCTCATTCTCGGCGTAAATTAATTCGTTGACCAAACACGGATTGTGAAGAAAAATTGTAATAAAATTGACCCGGTCTTTAAGTTGAAGGACGTAACTCAGAGCCGTCCTGACGCCTCAGAAGGTCTTGGCTATTTACATCCTAGTAAATATAGAACTAAATGGCGATTGTTCAAACTCTACCTGGCTACTTAAAAATATATAACTATAGTAAAATATAAAAAGAATATAAATAATTTTTAATCATGTGAAGACTCTTTGAAGACTGCTAAAAGGTCCTCTTGGACCAGTTCCAAAAGACGCTTATGTACTCTATAATAGAGTGCCTTTTATAAATGTAACAATATTAGAACTGAGAAAATCCAATGCATAAATCGTCTAAAACTTTTTATTTTTTCTTAATTTATCGATTTTTTACTATGTAGCTTTAATATCTTTTAATATACCGACATTCTTCAATCATTCCGAACCTCCTATTTATGGATAGGGGGTATTAAAGCGAGTCTTTAACTCGATTATTTACCCAAAGACGTTTTTCCATTTTGGAAATAGGAGAGAGAGAGGAAAAAATTTGAATTTACAGTTTGGTCGAAAATGGGCATGGATTTTTATTTCCCTCCCTTCGAGGTTGCCGGCCTTTTTTAAACCGCCGTTAATGGACGTTTTGAGAAATATCCCGATAAGGGTGTGGGGTGATATCGCGTTTTTATTGCTTCGAGTCCGAAAGTTTCGTTTGATTTCTGGAGCTATGTGGTTCCGGTTCGGACTTGCATGTAGTACCCCAGGGGGGTGAGGCAAGGGGAGTTAGAATGACCAGACCCATTGATAATATGTAGATCCAAAGAGATAATCAAGCCAGATTTTGAACCTTGTTTTGACAATAAAAAGCCATTTCGAAGAGATTTTGTAAACTTCCCGTTAAGAAAAAACCCTTCTCAGCAGGATTTTGACACTTTTTGACAAGAGAGAAAAAAAAAAGACCCTTTCAGACAGATTTTGACAAAAAAGAAACCCTCTTTATCCTGATTTTGACCATTTTTGAAAAAAAGACCCTCTTTATCCTGATTATGACCCTTTTTGACAAGAAAAGACACTTTTCAGACTGTTGTTGACCCTTTTTGACAAGAAAACCCTTTCGAAACTAAAGGAAACCCCTTTTCACCTTTATTTTCAACCTTTTTGAGCGGATTTCTTTTAACAAGAAAAGATTATTTTCAGACAAATTTTGACCCTTTTGACAAGAAAAGACTTTTCAGACATGCTACGACCTTTTTTGACAAGAAAAGACACATTTCAGACAAATTTCGACCCTTTTTGACAAGAAAAGATCCTCTTTATCCAGATTTTGACCCTTTTTGACAAGAGAAGACACGTATCAGACAGATTTTGACCCTTTTTGACGAAAAAAAAACCCTCTTTATCCTGATTTTGACCTTTTTTTTGACAAGAAAAGACTTTTTTCAGCTGAATTTTGACCCCTTTTTTTTGACAAGAAATGACCATTTTCAGACAGATTTTGACCCCTTTTTTGACAAGGAATCACTTTTCAGACATGCTATGACCTTTTTTGACAAGAAAAGACCCTTATTAGACAAATTTCGACCCTTTTTGAAAAGAAAAGGTCCTCTTTATCCAGATTTTGACCCTTTTTGTGAAAAACAGACCCTCTTTATCCTGATTATGACCCTTTTTGACAAGAAAAGACACTTTTCAGACTGTTGTTGACCCTTTTTGACAAGAAAACCCTTTCGAAACTAAAGTAAACCCTTTTTCACCTTTATTTTCAACCTTTTTTAGCGGATTTTTTTTTTGACAAGAAAAGATCCTCTTTATCCAGATTTTGACCCTTATTGACAATAGAAGACACGTATCAGACAGATTTTGACCCTTTTTGACACAAAAAAAAAGAAAGAAAAAACCCTTTTCAGACAGATTTTGACCCTTTTTGACAAAAAAAGACCCTCTTTATCCTGATTTTGACCTTTTTTTGACAAGAAAAGACTTTTTTCAGCTGAATTTTGACCCTTTTTTTTTGACAAGAAATGACCATTTTCAGACAGATTTTGACCCCTTTTTGACAAGAAATCCCTTTTCAGACATGCTATGACCTTTTTTTGACAAGAAAAGACCCTTCTCAGACAAATGTCGACCCTTCTTGAAAAGAAAAGATCCTCTTTATCCAGATTTTGACCCTTTTTGACAATAGAAGACACGTATCAGACAGATTTTGACCCTTTTTGACACAAAAAAAAGAAAGACAAAACCCTTTTCAGACAGATTTTGACCCTTTTTGACAAAAAAAAAAAAAAAGAACCTCTTTATCCTGATTTTGACATTTTGACAAGAAAAGACTTTTTTCAGCAGAATTTTGATCCCTTTTTTTTGGAAAAGAAATGACCATTTTCAGACAGATTTTGACCCCTTTTTTGACAAGAAATCACTTTTCAGACATGCTATGACCTTTTTTGACAAGAAAAGACCCTTCTCAGACAAATTTCGACCCTTCTTGAAAAGAAAAGATCCTCTTTATCCAGATTTTGACCCTTTTTGACAAAAAAAAAAGACCCTTTTTAGACAGATTTTAACCCTTTTTGTGAAAAACAGACCCTCTTTACCCTGATTTTGACCCTTTTTTTACAAGAAAAGACCCTTTTGATCCAGATTCTGTCTCTTATCGACAATAAAAGACCCTTTTCAGCTAGATTTTTACCTTTTTTGACAAGAAAAGTATCTTTTTAGCTACATTTTGACCCCTTTTTGACAAGAAATTACCCTTTTCAGACAGATTTTTTTATACACTTTAATAGTAAAGGCCCTTACTAGCCAGATTTGAACGTGGAGGATTCAATTTTAGTTTAAAAAAATGCAAATGAAGACATTGTTTAAATGAAGAAATTTGGGGAGGGAGGGTTTCGGCGACGGTGGTCTCTTGCAATTAACGGATGCCAACGGGAGAGAGAGAAAAGAGGGCGCTAATCATTAGGGACAGTGTTAAGAGCATGTTTCGACCGGAGTGGGGCGGACGGATCCTAAAAGCCGAGCTTAATCGCGGGGCTAACAGGTAACAATTTGTCTCTTGTTAGCCCCCCCCCACCAACTTTTTTTCCCCTCTCTCTCAAAATCACAACATTTAATTTAGTCCCGGAATGAATCCGCGTCCATTCTTCAATCGCGCCCACCCATGTTGTTCCTAATATTTCGAATAAAAATTATTGACACTGGGTAGAGAAATAATTTATGATGCAACAAAACAGGACCATCGAATGTGAAAATTCCAGATCAGTTTCATTGCAAACCAATCATCAGCATTGCTTTGCAAAACTACCCATCATATCGGCATCAGTACCTATCATTTACTGCGACAATCCCAAGAACCCTGCGTGCATGGCATTATTATCAATCATTGCTAAGTTACCTACCCATTATGCATTGCGATATTACCCATCATGCTTTGCCCAAGAACCCTTAAAGCATGCCGTTATCAATCGTTGCCAAGTTACCAACCCATCATGCATTGCATTGTAGCTATCGTGCTTTGGAAAACTACCCATCATTCATTGCATCAGCAGTAATCAATCATTCGAATGGATCTCGTGCATCTCACAGATCTTGTGCTAAAACAGCGTCTTATCCACCTTGTGTTGCTATTTTTGAAATATTCGAAAAAAAGAAGGAAAAAAACACACATTTTTATATCTGAAAAGACAATAATTGACAGAATGAATCATTTACAAGCCCTACACGACGGTTTGGTCTCTATCCAAGACTAACGAAAAATCGACATCAATTTTTTTTTTAAATTAAAAAAGTTTTAAATTTAAATTTTTGATTAATTAATCGGTTTGATTAAGCAATAAATACGAACTGTCTGCGATACTAACTCGCTCTGTTTTTTTTCCTTTCTTAAATAAATTAATAATGTGGGCGAAAGAAGAGGCGTTTCATTCTTATAAATCCACGTAGCCTATATAGTTGTCGTAAATGCGAATGACCCCAGTGTTGCCAATGATGTCGATGTTCGAAAAGAGAAGGGGGAGGTGTAATAATTTTTCGACGAGCGTACGCTATTACTCCTCGTGACTGCTACTGTTCTGCTACCACCTAAACTAGTGAAGTACTACCTGTTTTGCCCACCGAAATAGCCTTCCCGTCCCTTCTCACCAGACCGTCCGACGTCTCAAGTTCATCGAACCTCCTATTTATATAAGGGATGAATTGACCGTTAAATAATAATATAAAAATAGTTATTATTTCAAGTGAGGGGTTGGGTCTCAGCTGTTAGGGGACTCTAAATAAGTAAACAGTTCCCTTTTTCTGTTAATCCCTAGATAGAAGAGATATAATATTTACCCCCTCTTCTGTCACAACACTATTTGTCACAGGAGAGAAGCGGGAGAAAGTTGAAACATTTGTTGTCTCATCTACCCTATCTTTTCAGTCTAGACGTCATTGATCTACGAGGGCTATCATTTTCTACGGCCTTCCCCACCCCCTTTTTATTTTACGCCTTCCTTTTACTATCGGTTGTAAAATAGTACGAAGTTTTGTCAATTTGAAATTTTTTATAAGGGTCAATGCTCTGCTGGAAATGACCTATTTCAAGTCAATTTCTGCACCTTACGGAGTCTTTCTGTATTAACTAGCGGGGGATCTGAATCCTGTTAATTGCCGTCCGGCCACCAACGACGACGTTTCGAGGAGGAGGGATCGTCTCGAGGTTACAGCCACTGACCTTGTTATTCCTTCGATGACGATTAAAATAATGTGGGTGGAGTAGAAGGAAGCGACTGAGTCAGAAACAACGTGTCTTTCGCCTTTTTTCTTTTCTTTTTCTTTCTTTTTTTTTTTCGGGACCGCCGCGGCGCGCGATTGATTTATTCCAAAAGGGGACCCCCACGAGTCGGAACTCCCGAACCGCGCCGCGTCCCACAGATGTCCACAAACCAAATATACAAGACTTAAGAAATAAAAAAGAATAAAAACGAAGAACCTCCTCCTGACCCGACAATTGTTATTTACTGCCTCATAAATAATACGTAAATAAAAGCAGAGTACTTGGAGGACAACTAAGGGTTAATAACCCGTTCGAGTCTCCCATCCGTTATTATAAAATCAACGTTTTATCGTCATTCATCCCTTGAATTTTCCGCAGACCTTCCCCTTCAACCTCGTTTTCACCTTCCCGGTGATATATTGTGGGCTGCAGGTAAGAAATTCGTTCTGTTCGAACATCATAAATCCTCTCCGGGTGATATTAATCCCCTATTTTAAGACTAAGTCGGAGGCAATGAGTGGAGAGCACGACTCCTTTTATATTATAACAGAAACCATAGGAGGGGATAGGCGGTGAAAAACGAAACGTTTTCGAAAACCGCCTAATAGGCTTTAAATAAACAGGCGGCGTTCTTCTATATAAAAAAAGCCGCGACTTCTAAAGTCTGGATGCCGAAATGCAATAGCTAAGCAAAACACCAGCCCAGTTTGTCATATCAACGAAGCTACTTGGAAAGCAATGTGATATTCTAGGAAGAGGAATCGTGAGTAAAGAATTTCCTTTTGCGAATTCCAGGAGGAAGCTATTGAAGTGTCGTGACGGAAGGAGCTTGGAGGCCTATAAGTCGTGATGGACGAAAATATCGGTCATTTGAAGACCGATAGATTTCTGCTTCCTAGGCAGGTTTTGCTTGGCTGGGCGGAACGCTAGCGCGTTCCTAGATAATATCGAGTTACCTTGGATAGGTCTGGGTCTAGTATATGTGAAGGAGGAACCTCCAAAACTAGAACTTCCTCGAAAAGTGGGGTCTCTGCAGACCTCTGAACAATAAACACTTCTTCACCACATCACCAGCTCACACTCATTCATCACCTCCTCGACTCTCCCTAAATTTCCCCACTCATCCATCACCTCTTCGACTCTCCCCTACCTCCCCTATACTTCCCCCACTTATCCATCATATCCTCGACTATCCCCACCTTCCCCTAAAATTACTCCACCATCCCACGACGATAACCCTAACCTTCCGCAACCTCCCCCCTACTCTCTCATAACACCCCACAACTTCCCCCATATCCCACAACCTTCTCCCACTACCCCTAACCCTCCAATACCTCAACCCCTCTCTCCCATAACCTCCTCCACCATTTTCATCATTCCCCCCACCACCAACCTTCACTTTCTCTTCACCCCTTGGCCCTAACAACTTGGACTCTTCCCTTTTCCCCATATCTCCCAAACTTCCCTCTCCTCCACTCTCCCATCACCTACCCTACCCTTCTCGACCATCCCACACATCCCCCACCTTCCTCCACTCGCTCATCACCCCCTATCCCAACCTAGGAGTTCTCGATTTGGACGCCAGGAGCAACATTCTTGATAATTTCGAAGACAGCAAACTGACAGCACCCCTTAAGTCTCTAGGCTCTTTGCAATTGCAAATTCTCAAATTAACAATGATCTAGTTTTAACTTCAAGTTCTGACCTCGTTTGTACATGGGACATTAATTATGATAAACCTTGCGTATCGTAGAGGGGAAAAAAAGGTAAACTTATAAATAAAACGTCCCTTCGTAACGGCGTTCACTTCCTTAAACGATCATAAATCAATTTTATGGAAGATCTAAAAACGGAGGCGTCTATTGTTTAGTTCTCATATAAAAATACCTCAAAAAGATACCGTTCCAAACAAGAAAAATCCTACTATTGATAAAACGCTATTGTCTCAAATATGAGTTCGGAATAGTTCATTGCAAGAATGGAAGAATCTGCATGAAAAATCTTCCCAGAGTCCGGATCTTGGAGGCCGTTTCCTTGAGACCAAAAATGGGAAGCACACTTACCCACTTCACACCGGCGCTCTTCCCTTCCCGGTATGAAAATCACTTCGAAGAATCGTACTGAAAGTCGCGCATTTCGTATTAATAGCATAATGATCAAAAGTAGTCAAAAGGCGGAGGGGTGATTGAGCTGTAGCACAAGTCGGCCTCTACCAAATTAAGGCTGATGTACTGCTCCAAAGTATAAATATATGATAATGTGTATAATTAAAAGGAGGTCTCTGGAATGCGGTCCGGGTGCCTTCCTCGGTGTGTAGTTTAGAAAATTGATTTCATCATTGGTAGCTTCTTAATTATTGACCGGCTAATACCGCCCTGGGAACCGCTCCGAGATGTTTATAAATTGAAGATTACTTGTCATTGTACTGAATAGCTAATGTGGGAACAAGAAAACTTTTACTTTTTTCCGGTTAACCACTAACTCGACAAAATTGGCACAAAATTCAAGGTTTACCGCGAAGTTTCCACAAAAAGAGGTCGTTAAAATGCTCTTGCGCTTTTGAAATTCACCTAAAAAAAAAAATTTTTTTTTTTCATTGGCGATGTGTGTTGGCCGTGTCCCGAATGATATGTGAGAGCTCCTACGCGAGTATGCATTTAGAGATCAGCCTATAAATTATTCATGGAATAAACTTTTAATGCCCCTTATTAAATGTACCGAAAATTACATTAATTCCCGACTGTGTCTAAAGAAAAGACGAAAAGAAAGAATGGAGCGAGAGAGAGGAGAGAAGAAAAAAATGTTCAAAAGGAGTAGGCTTGAATTAGGGAAACCTTCCATATTATACAACATCAATTAGCGGGCTTTAATAAGAAACAATTAAATCACACAATGAAGGGGTTCCGTTGGAATTTCGAAAAAATCTTTTTTTTTCTTCATTCCATTCGTTTGGGCCCTTAAAATTTCATCTTTTCTTTTCGAAGTTTTTGTCACTTAAGAACAATGGGAGTGGTAATTTGCTTTGGGATTGATACAGGGGGTCGGGCGGGGTTCAAGGATGTAAATGAGTTAGTTGCATGTCGACTGGACACACCGGGAGTCCCACACAACATTATAATGCCCCCGATGAAATATTTGAAAGGGACCAACTGCCTATTCTTCTCCCGTGGGACTCTTCTGTCCACTCGCCCTCCCACCCGCTTATATCTCCGGCCTGACCACCCATAATGAATCCTCGGGAACAGCTTCCAGGCTTTTCCTATAGACAAAAGCTCTTACGCGATAAACAAAATTCAGGACATTCGAAGGCCCCGGAATAGTCTACTTGGCGATTTCTGATCGATAACCCAACTTGCGCGATTAAAAATTGCTTAGTCCGCGTCTGAACATTGCACAATTTAAATAACATTCCGTGATAAATTTCTTTATGTTAACACGTAAAAAAAGGCACTCAACACGTTTGTAATAAAGCTGTTTTACAAGACAAGTTGAATTTCTCAGAAAATTATTCCCCGCTTATTATATATCACACATGTCTCGCTAATCCGCCGCTTTCAAGATATTCGAGACGGTACCGACCCGTGACCGTTAAAGGACTAGTTAGGTTGCCGGGAATTATACACTTTGTTCTTGTAATCAGTGTTGGAAACGGGTCATTTCACAATAGTTCGCTCCCTGCTCTTCACTCCCAAACTTCGAACCTCCCAACTCTTGAAATGCAATTAAACCGTGATAAGATCGACGGGATTAGCGTACTAATGGAAGGTTACCAACTATTTCATATCTCGACATTTTGAGCTTCGACCATTTTTCAATCCATTACGACTATTTCAATCTACCCCATTACCCTGCTACCATGTTAGCCCGTTCCCCTGTTACCCCATTACCATGTCACCCCGTTACTGCGTCTCCCTATTACCCGGTTACCTTATTAAGTTATTACCTTGTTACCCCGTCAGCCTATTACCCGGCTACCTTATTAACTTGTTACCTCATCGCCCTGTTAACCAATCACTCAGTAACCCTATTGCCCCATTACCCCACCTCACTCTGTTACCCCATTACACCATTACCCAGCAATGTTACTCAATTAACCTGTTTCTCTGTTACTCTATTACCCTGTTACCTAATTACGCCATCACCCTGTTACTTAATTATCCATTACCCCGTTACTTCATTACCCCATCACCCTGTTACTTAATTGCCCATTACCCCGTTACTTCATTACCCCATTACCCAGTCATTCATCACTCCATTACCCGGTCATTCATTACCCCATTACCCGATCATTCATTACCCATTAAGACATTACCCCAACCCTGTTACTGCATTACTCCATCACCATGATATCCCATTACCCAATTAATCCACCATTCTTGGTACTGAATACCCTAATTAAAGAGTCTAAAATGTAACCAAGTATATCCTAGTGCATCAGCTATAACTCCACAGGGGAGTTACACCATTTTTTGCTGTTTCCATCTATACCCCCTTAGATACCCCATCAATACTGAATACCCTATTTCCTCCCATTAACCTTATTACTGGGGTTTATTGTGAGAAAAAACGTACTCCGGATTTTTATTTACTTGTGGAAGCGGGAAAAGTAATGTTGACCGTCATAAAAACACGACGGTTGAAAAATGTCTCAATAAAGCAATTTGAAAATTGTTTTCATTGTTGCCCCACAGGAGGGACGAAGAGGAGAAAATTATGTCGAGAGTTATCGCTAAATAATAGGATGGAATGTCGTCGGATTCCTCGAGGTAGAAAGGAAGGTGATGGTCGACGATGGCCGGAGGGACGCGGGGAAAGGAGGGCCACCCTCCTCGTTAGTCGGCAAGTCCCACGCGACAATTGTTCCACACATTTTAATCACCTTTGTCATCCTTTTCTACAATTTGGCGACAATTAGTTTAAATTTTTTTTTAATTTTCGAAATTCAGTGGGATGATATAATTGGGAAAACAATCAATTTTGAAAGCTACGCTCTTACTCTCCAGTATCCAGCAAAAGATCCAAATCAGATGGCGTCAGCATAGATGACCTCTGAAGTATCCTAATGATGTCATCAATGTCCGAATCCCTGATACAGTAGCATTGAGAATCCAAAGAATCCTATGATTTGTCCACCTCGCAGATTTAATAATTGAGGGCCTTAAAAAACTTCTTGTAGATAAGCCTTGTAGGAGGGCCGTGCTGAAGAGACGGCGCTGAGTAAAAACTTAAAGACAGGTTGTGTGAAATAGCTTGTTTTATGACTCAATCAAGAAAGGAGCCCTACAGGGAAGCTACACAGCGGACTCCCACCACGCCGAGACCCTCACTATCCCCCATAATAAAGTTCGTATTAGCCGTATACTTTTACGCACTTTTTTTATTACCTCTCCCGATCTCATAAGAGGCCTATAATTACGCGAAATTAGTGTTTTTAATTGATTTTTTTCCCCTCCATGGTGTCCCCATCAAATTTCTAAATTGTGCGAATCTAAAATTAAATTGAACCTTTGCCAATATTTGCCTACTAGACCTGCTCTATATCCTCTCAATGCCAGTGGTTTTTCTGTTAAAAATTTTTTTTAATAAGGATTTATCTTGTCAGGATTTAAAATGATTGACAAATCTCTTTCTAGGACAAATATTTGGATTATTTTACTCTTTAAAATGGAGGGAAAAAAGAGTTTGAGGCTTATCTGAGTCGTAAATACCTTGGGGAACAAGACCTTATAAGCTGATTAAACTTTGGGGTCGTATTTAGGCTTATCGTTCAAATTAACACCTTTGGAAGTGATTGACAAGCAAATACCTAAAAGGTCTGGTGGGGAACCTCCAAAGAACTTTTTCCAAAATTGGGTGATCTCCATTGGCAGGGTGGAACGCCATAACCTTCTTACACGTTACCCTGTAAAGTGTGAATCGTGAAAATTTGGTGAAGATCAGGATTTCTCTGCCAAACTCTCCATTGGCGGGGAGGAACGCTGCCGCATCTCTAGATACCATAACCTTCTTAGACGCTACCCTGTATATGGTGAAAATTTGGTGAAGATTAGGGGTTCTCTGCCATACGCTCCTGGCATTGCGGAACGCTGCCGCGTTCCCAGATAACCCAACCTTCTTCTTTGGAAACCGTCGGTGATGACACCTATGCCAATCTCCCCCTAAGACCCTTCCTTGACCCATTTCTGAAAAGACGAAGGAACCTTCTTATTACTTCATAATTATAACGAAAATAAGGACAGAATTCTTACGTCTGGATTCTTTATCATGTTCCATTTTTCTAAATAGCTTCACGTTCGAAGACTTTTATGGAGCAAATTATAGCAATAATTGTTGCGGTAGTCATCGAGCACAGATTCCATACGGGGAAACTATTCGTCGACTGGTAATTAAAAGAGTTTTGGGGTCTTCGTCAACCTAAGGTGTTGATTGCCATGAAATGTAACATATGGCCGTGCGGCATCTGTCTGGAAACACTGCAGGGTTCTGTCCCGAGGGGAAAAAGTAGGAATATAAGGCGGCGCCTAAACATAGACATTGGAGCGCCACCCGAAATATCCAAACATTGGGGGTGACAAGTGGTATCCTTTAAAACCGTCGAAACTCAAAGCTTTTTGGTCTTTCCAAATGTGAGAATTATGTGACGAAAATGTGCCAACGTAGCAAATATTTCATTCATTGACAGGTTGTTTTGAATGTTTATATAAGACGGAAAACCAAAAAATTGTTTATTTACAAAATTCAGTCTATTTGTGAATTCCGGACGAAAAGGGTCCCACGAAATGGTCGATTTTCAGTCGTTTCTGTCATTTTGAGGACTCCATTTAGCAATTGTCCTCCTCTCCCCCGCTGCTATTGTCCGGGTAATCGTAAGTGACAACAAATGGAGGAGGAGGCTTTTGGGGAATAATCTTTAATGGGCTTTTCCGTTTCATTTGCTAGCCCTCCGTGTCAGCTGTTTAGCCGGTGAACCATTGTCGGTATTGATCTAGACCTTTCTTTTGTAAGCCGGTACAGAAGCAGCTGCCCTGGTCGCACATGTCCACGCTAATTCAAGGGAAAATATTTACAGTCATTAAAGCATTAACATATTGATTGAACTGCTTAATGGCTTGAGAACAAACACCGTAGTCTCTACCTGATAATTAAACAAAACCACTTATTAGAATAATAAATATTCATTTTATTATCAAAAGCTCATATGCCGACTTGAGCGTCCATTGTCCTGAAAAATTTTATTGAGCCCAGTTTGAGGCACAAAAAAAAGGTTGCCAATAATTTATTGTAATGTTTTCCCTTCTAAGCAATTAAGAAGTGATCGGAATTCGACGAAAGTTTCTTTCGCTTTTCGTTTTAGGACTAAAAGAGGGGAATTTATTTGAATTTTATATCGGGGAGGGGACGAAATAGGTGTGTTTTATGCTAAGAGACATTTAGTGTCGCGTCAGTCAATCGAGACGTGATGAGGTGGCCGTTTGGTCCGATTGTTAAATCGGGATTCCGAATGCCGGTGCTTTTTTTTCTCCATCCTTCTTTTTTCTTATTGTTTTTTGCTTTGAGGGCGGTGCTGAGAAAGGGACAATGCCAGTGCCACTGTGCTCTCTCCGCCCCGATAAGGCAACTTCTGATTAGGAATGACCAAATGAAGTCGCTCCCTTGGGAATTTCAACATTGTTTGCTACACACATGGTCCGCCGCGGCGGTCGACATCAACATGTGAGTTTATTAATATACATACGATGGAGAGGGGAATGCATTGACCTGCATACTACGCCCTTACCCACTGTTCTCTCCCCTTTTTACATTCTTCCCATTGTCTTTTCCTCCCCCCGCCCTTTTTTTACCGATCCACTTCATTTGCACAATATTGTAAATTATTTTTCCATAAAAACATGGAAGGCCTTGCAATGTCAATAGACCTGTTTTTTCTTCATGAACCTCAAGTTTACTTGTACGGAGAAATTGCTGTCCAAGACACAACGGAACGGGCGAAAAAAGCAAAGCTCCTGGTAAGGTAGTGAACTAATTCCTTTCAACTTAACTGCTCCCCACGAAGCCTCTACCTACCCCAGTCGCGCTATTTATGCACTAAACACAAGGCCTCTTTTTTTCCCTTCTTCTACTTCAATATTCCTCCCTGGGTGGCTATGTGCAGCCCATCTAGAATTCCATCGAAAGGTGGACAAATCTTTCGATGCAATAGTCTTTCCTTCGGTTTTTGGATGCGGATTTGCATGCGTAGGAACCGCATTATCAAGGTTTCAGCAGCTTTTTCTGGTGCATTCTGGAAGATCCCAACTGACGGGAGTCGTTTCTGATGTTTTCCTGGAAGCCATCACTTTCTCTCAATTGTGCCCTGTTTTTCGGTTCTCGAATTCCATTTTAAACAAGAAACAAAGAAAGCGGTGTTTAATATCCTCTTTATAGAAAACCGCAAGAGCATCTGTTCTTTTGTGGCACTTAATAACCCAAATCGACGGAAAACTTTTGATAAAGACGGAGAAGGGAAAAAAAAGAGCGGTGGAGTGGGCGCGTGCTTGCTCTCTCCGTCCATTAGCTGATAATATGAGAGGTGCATCTGCTCCCTGTCTCGAAAGCCAACTGGGCCTCTTTTCACAACCTCCCCCTTACTTCCTTGCCAACGATAACAATTCGGCAAAATAATACTGAAAATATGAAAAAGGTTCGGTAGTCGAACGGTGGCGCGTGATAAAAGGGGCGATTAACTGGATAAATAGAGGGGTGGATAAAGATGAAGAGTAACGAGGCTGTTGAAGATGCAAGGTGCCCTAGAAAACCGGTTTCCTATAAGAAGAATCTCAATAATGTTAGTTACCCGGGAGTAATTATGACAACGTTTCACACTATCCTCTCTCAAAAGGCAACAATTGAATTCCCTTATAGTTATATTCCCAAACTATTTTTCGCGACCCATTGTTAGGAGTTCACATAATTTTCGATAGACAGATGTGGCAATTATGAAAAATCGGCTTCTTTTTTCGCGAATTTCAAAATGTCGGTGTTCTTTAGCAGTTGGGGAGGTGTGACTTCTAAGGCAATGATATTTGATTGGCCGTCGGATTTATAACAGATTTAGGTTGGTGATGGCGGACGGTCGGACGGCAGTCACAAGGGGGGTTACTTGCTTATTCTAGTCACTCAGTCAGCCTTAAAAGAGAGAAAAATTCCTTCGGTCGAGGCCTTGCCTCGGGTCCCCCCCGGACCCCCGGACGCCGCCGCTTTCAACCTATAAACATGGCCAAACAAGAATCCCGCACCGCGCGGCAACGCACACACACAGACAAAACATACGGACGCACACTAACGCCCCGGCCTCGCCATCATGACAGACTGACTGACTTTTGACAAGGGCGCTCCCCCAATCCTAAACGGGCACCGCGTACAGTCGACATCGCCTTTTTTTATTCTTTACCATCGCAGTTTTTACACCGCTATAGTCAACCGCTTTTTCATCATCGTTCCCTCAACCCCCGAAAAATCGTCTCTCAACCGCACAATTTGCTGGAATCTTGGGAACTTTTGTGTTCAATCAGCATTCTCCAAGATCCTATTACAATTATCGCAGACGTTTCCCAGCGAACGCGTACTCGCCAATTTTTAGGGATGGTGTCCAATGGCTATCCATTTAAACATTTTAGGATGAATTGCATTGTGAAGAATGGTTTTTTCCATATTGTCGCCCAATGACTAGCAATTGTCGGCCAATAGCGAAGAATTGTCGCCAAATCGCGAGGAATCGTTGCAGCGAGTTCACATCCGATGGCTATCCATTTAAATATTTTAGGACGAATTGTTATTAGAACGAATTGCATTGTGAAGAATGGTTTTTCGCATTTTGTCGCCGAATCGCGAGGAATTGTGGTCGCAACAAAAAGTCCGCAAAAGGGACACCTCCAGTACTGCAGCAACTGTATATTCAATTCTCACCTGGCGCCTCATTCCTTTCTTCAAAGCCCACAATTTTATCATTTTGAAAAGCATCTAATTCTTTAATATCGCTTGTCTATGATGGTAGACCTCGAGACTTCAAAACTACTTTTAGGACGAAAATTTGGCATAGAGCCAAACCCCGCAGACATCATCGAGTACGGACATCGTTATCTTTTGATTAATTCGATCTCTATAACGATTCTAGGAAAAAGTTATTTTCCCATTGAATTAGAGTCGATTTTCTTCGCAGGGGATATGACCCACCCCAACTTCGTTTCTGGAACCCCTGTCGTGTAATTCGATCTTGATTGAATGCTCCTTGATTATTTGGGTCTTGTTTACTTGAACTTGAATTCTGAAAGGTTTTCGAGATAGAAATGTTTTAAAGAGATCTCCAGCAGGGCCATCAAAATTTTAATTGCTCACTTAAAAGGTAATGGTGGGGGGAGGGGGGAATTTAATAAGAGTGGTGGGGGGAAAGGCCGGCGATGGTTTATTACAGGAGGATGATAATGGTCCTTAGGGCGGCATCACAAACCAGCGCTGACTGCTCAATTTGCACTGAGAGCCGAGACAAAACCAAACAAGTATCCGTCGTAAATTTGCCCCGCATTTGTGGGAGGCCGAGACGTCCCTCGCGGGGTGGGAGAAGGAAAGAGAGGCCGTGAGATAAAAGGAGAGAGAGATGGGAAAGGGGGAGAAAAAGCGGAGAGGAGCCACCGGCCGTCTTTATGCCAGCGCATAATGTCTTATGTCTAAATCTCCCATGGGTTCGAGTTATGTACTCGGGTTTTATTCTTTTTTACCGGCCACACAGGCTCTCCTACGGCCTCCGTCTCTCTTTTTCCCAGCCTTTAAACCCTGTTTTTCTTTCGAGCGATCCTTGAGCCTTTTAAACCTTCTATCTCTACTTCCATTTTAATTATTACTCGACCGTTTCTGACCCTGTTCCTTTAATTAAACCTCCTCCTTTCTTCCCCTCTCTTCTATCTTGGTCGCATCGTACCTTTACACTTGATAATTTATTCAAATCGGTTTTGTAGGCTCTGACAGAAGAATTAATAGATTCCTTATCACTTTCCACCTTCTATCACCAATTATCTCCCTTTTTTTCATCCTTCAGCGAATTCCCAACATTTCGAAAATCATTCGCATTTCTCAAAACAACTGCTTCTGAAAAATGGGGAGGTTGCGCCTTCCATTTTTACATGGGATACTAAAACGCATTACCGACCCCACACGCAGTTTAGCGTTCGGGAGTCGACCTCCCCCTCGACTCTTTCTTTATAAAGAAACCGTGTCCCGTCCGAACGATATCAAATGACACATTAGAATCACGTGGGGGACAAAAATTCAACACGAAAGCATATTCCTTATAGGACCTTTCAAAATTTTTTACCTACAAATGAAACTGTGTATCAAATTCATGTTTTTCACCATGAAAACAGTCTAAAACCACATTTTTGAGCAAATCAAAAAATGACAATTTTGGGTCAAAAAAGTTACGAAAGGGTCCCCCCCTTGGATATGGTCGAAAAAAAGGTTTTTAATTCGAAAAACCGACCTCAGATTCGTGTTTCTCAACCTAAAAACAGTCTAAAAATGCATTTTGGACAAAATCAAAAAATGAAAATTTCGGGTCAAAAATTTAGGGAAAGGGTCCCCCCTTGGAAATGGTCGAAAAAAATATTTTTAAATCGAAAAACCGACCTCAGATTCGTGTTTCGCACTTCAAACACAGTGTAAAATCACATTTTTGGCCAAATCAAAAAATGAAAATTTTGGGTCAAAAAAGTTGGGAAAGGATCCCCCGAGAGGTCGAAAAAAATGTTAAAAAACATTAATTAATTAAAAAAAAAAAGTCGTCTATTTATTGTTTTAGCGAGTTTGTGGATGATTTTTTTTTATTCTTCTAAACAACTAAATCATACAGCTTAGCAAGAAAAGTCGCTGTTTACATCAAAACCCGTTTTGATTCCCACCGATTACCACCGGAAGTTGATGTTTATGTTATTTTTTTTATAGGCACCTATTTTTTAAAAATATTAAACCGATCGTAAAAATATTTTTTTAATGCTTAATAATATAATATTAAAAAAATTGCGTTTTTATAGGATGTAAAAATACAAAAGGGGGTTGATTAAAAAAAAAAGAAAATTTCAAGTTCAGAATATGAAGGCGATGTACAGATGGTCAAAGGGAGTAGCGAGGGAAACGGGGATTCCCGTTGTGTGTGGTCAGGTGCTTAGCGGCTCGAGCTTTTTGCCCGATACCCTTCTTCATACTTCCGCAATAAGGCGACCTTTCTTTTTATATTCGACTTCTTGAGTGATTTCTTTTTAAAAGCGCATACGCACACGTATCGATGCTGGACGTTGTTTTTTCGAATTATTTTTTATACGGAATTAACAACGGGGCGCT